>JACVVK020000049.1:192500-282500 GCA_018292915.2 Batillaria attramentaria | reverse complement strand
ATATATCCAATGCATGACTTTTGTCTATCATTAATCAGTTTCAGTCACGATCGAGTAGCCGGCCCTGAGAGATGACGTGGCGGCGCCAGTTGTCGCGCCAATACGGGTCACGTGACCTAAAATGCTTCGTGGGCATCCTGATACTGCTGGTCGTGACGATCGTGGGTCTCATGCTGCGCTCCCAGACGCTTGAGACCGGTGATGACGTCGGCTTCATGTTCGAGGAATCCACTACACATCGCGTCAACGTACGTCATAGGCACGTGGACTCTACTGTCTCGAGCCCTGGATTTAAGGACGACAGTCGTTCGCAGTCATCCCAGCCAAAGACCTCCGGAGGTGCCGGCGGCTTCCCTAGGCCTTTCCCGTCCAGCACAAGTGACTTGAAAGACTTTAAGTGAGTGGAGATCGAGTATCCTGATCCTCCGATTGATCAAGTTTCAAGTTTTCAGGGGCTTAAGATTTTACCCCCCCCCCCCCCCCGGAAAACCCAACCAACCAGTGGTATATAGAAGCACGCAGGCAAGCAGCAAAAAAAAACCAAAAAACAAAACCGACCTAACCAGCCAGCCAACCATCCAAAGAATTCTTTTGTGATTTCTCTCACCCACTGACTGGGTGAACATTTATCTATTTCCCGCCACACCGTTTGTTTGTTTGTTTGTTTGTTTGTTTGTTTGTGGTGTTGTTGTTTGTTTGTTTGTTTTTTTCTTTTTCGTTTTTTTTTTTCTTTTTATTTATTTATTTATTTATTTCATTTTTTTTTATTTTTATTTTTTTTTTTTGGGGGGGGGGGGGGTAATGGGGTTTGGCCTAAACAATTGAAATTGAATTACTTCTCGCCATAGGTCACCTTACATCCGGCGATCTAGCGACCCTTACCGTGACCTCAAGCTGACCCGAGAGGACAAGCGGGAGGTCACCAGCAACAAGGTGATCACGTGGTACGCCGTGGCCGCCACCCAGCTGCCAGAGGATCTGTTCGATGACGACGTGTTCGACGACTGCCCCGCCCACCGCTGTCGCTTCGTGAAGCCTGAGATGTTGAAGCGCGAGGACAAGGACAAGGTTGTGGACGCCATCATTTTCCCGGGGGTGGCTGGTCGTGACAAGGAACCACCCAGCAGAACCCACCCTGACCAGGTGAGAGGCCCTGCATTGCTGTTGTCAGTGGGTTAAGGGATTTGGCATAGTGATCGTTCCGAAATGCTGCCCCCACTTTATGGTACTCTTTGCCTGAGGCCATTTAGAAAGTTCCAGTCCTTCAGAAGAACTCATCTCTTCAACATAGACTGGGTGGGTGGGTGTTTGGGGGGTTTAACGTCCTTTTCCACCACATGCGGGTCGTATCAAAGACGGGGCAACGATGAAAAAGCCAGCCAAATATTTGGCCCCAGCCGGGATACGAACTCACGACCCAAGCATTAGAAGTCCAACGCTCTACCATTCGGCCACCTCGATTCCCCTCAACATAGACTGCTTGTCGCGAAATAGGCTTTGTTGCTTGCGCGGTGCAAAGCGACGACTAACTAACTTAATAATCATAATCATAATAATAATCGCATTAATATAGGCGCTTTATCCCAAATATTTTGCTCAGAGTGCCGCGAGCTAAACCCAAACGCACGCTCACGTGAATAACACACATTCAGACACTGGACATGAACTCATAACAATCACGTGTTACGAAGGGCCAGCTCAGCAATTTGAATTTCGGAATTTCAGAATTGCACTTATTTGCGATTTTTGTGGGATGAACATTTCCAAAGCAGAGGAAGCTGGAGTACCCGGAGAGAACCCCCGACGGTCGGCCACGACCATTTGACCCCCCAGACCCGCCAAGCAATCGACCAACATGACTTGCCGCCCTGGCAGTCTGAGAAGGTCTGTACTGAAAAGGGTCGAACAGCACTCAAAGAGACAGAGGTAACCAGTTACTCATCCCACACGTTTTCAGTACCAGCGTTCAAACCAGCAGTATAATTATTTGCTTCACAGGTGTTCATCTATTATGACATGGAAGCGCCCATGCACCCAGCAAAGTCTTTCGGATCTCAAGCGTGGAACAGCATCTTCAACTGGACCTGGAGCTACCGACGTGACGCCGACATCTGGCAGCCAGCAGGCTTTCTGCAACGTGTAGACAAAGTGGGTGACGTCAGTTCAGAGATGACTTGTAAGAGGTTTAGATCCAGGTCAGAATCGAAATGTATAATTATGCGGGACTCACAAATCATGCAATCTCAAGTCTCAGATATGCGTTTTTTGTAAACTGCCCCCCCCCCCCCCCTCCGCCATCTACCCTGTACACTTTTCGTAGTTGGTGGGACTGTATGGCGTTTGACAGCCTGTCTTTCTGACCGCCTGCTTGCCCGCCCTTCTGTCTGTCCGAAACCGTCTCACTTATTCACAATAGTGTTTGTCGATCTCTGCCTGTCCCTCTGTGTCCTTTCAGATTTTTCTCTTCTGTCCGCTCCTATTCCTGTACCACTCAGATTTATATTTTTGTATTTCTCTCCGTATATTTATGCAATTCAGCAACGACTAAATCGATTTTTTTTCAGTTGAGAAATAAAGATTAATTGTCATTGTCCTTTTTCATGTCTCACTTTGTCAGTCTGTCTGTCATCACCCATACGTGGTGGAAAAGGACGTTAAACTCCCAAACAACCCCCACCCATCCCCAACACCCTTGTCAGTCTGTCTGTGTGTCTCTCACTCTGTGTGTCTTAGAGTAGTAATCACGATGTCCGCAAGTTCAGCGAGTAATGTCATGCGCTTAGCATAGTTACCAAAGTTCACTCCCCACCATCTTGACCCGCAGGTGAAGCCCAGCACCTCCTTCAAGGACATCGTCAAGGCAAAGAACAAGCACAAGGTCGTGGCCTGGTTCGCCAACACGTGCAACGTGCCCAGCAAGCGCGACCAGTACGTCCGCGAGCTTCAGAAGCACATCCAAGTGGACATGTTCGGCCAGTGCGGCAACCTGACCTGCCCCAAGGGCTTCGCCTGCTTGGAGACGCTCAGCAGCAAATACTTCTTCTACCTCTCCTTCGAGGACGCGCTGTGCAAAGACTACGTGACGGACAAGTTCTTCGACATGTTCCTCGAGGACATCCATCTCGTGCCTGTGGTGCTTGGCGGCGCGGACTACGAGAGTTTCTTCCCCCAGGGCACCTACATCGACGCCAGCTGGTTCTCCTCGCCCAAGGACCTAGCCGAGTTCCTCAAGTTCCTCATGGAAGACAAGAAGACCTACACGGAGTTCCTGTGGCGCAAGAGTCACTTCGTGTACACGGGATCAGACACCAATAGTGCTCTCTGCCAGCTCTGTCAGCAGCTGCACAGTCTGAAGTCTTCCCGCCGGACCTACCCGGACTTTCAGCAGTGGTACCGCACCGACCAGTGCAAGGCTCCAAGGCCGGTGTAGAACAGTTATCAAATGCTCATATTGCAAGATTATTGTTGGAGCAGGCGTGCTTGTGAGTGCGTATGTACGTTGGAAGTAGTTTATTTTAGCGATATATATATAGAGAGAGCTCAGAATGCGATACACGGCCGTCTATAGGCTGTGCGAACGAAAATCGCATTTATTCTACGCTCGTACTTAGCGGTTACCGAAACACTAGCTGATTTCTCGATTTTCTTCTTTCTTTTTCTGAGCATTCTGTTGGTTCAGTGGCACTGCCAGCCTGTGAGAGGCTGTCACCGTGCAGGTGTCTAAGTGGTCAAAAGAGCTCAGACCGATTTGTGGAGCAAAAAATTGCCGGTGGATACAGCATGTCAAAAAACTGAGAACAAACTGTTGTTTCTGTCGTGTTTAATTAAAGCTACTATAAAACTTACAGTCGTTCCTCCATTCGTCGTAACTTCTACAATGTCGAACATCTTCTCTGGGCATTCACAGAAAAGAGAGACAATGATCTCCCCTCGGAGTTTCGAGCAGACGACACTTTGTAGATCACGTACACATCAACAGATTTCACCAGCGAATGTCGTGCGAAGTCCTGCTTACCGGTTCATAGGTTCTTCCTTATCCATTTTTCTTATGATGACTTTTTTTTGGGGTGGGGGGGGGTGGGGGGCAGGAGGGGAGGGGGGCGAGGGGCAGGTAGACGAGCTGCCGACACACAGCTATCATAAACGAGGGACATCCAATTTGATCTGTGTTTTGTCAAGTTTGGCTATCGTCAGTTTCATGTGGTTTTACCTCGGGCTATGACAGCTCCGGTATTCCTTTTTCGTGAAGATTCAGATCGACATGGTTCTTATATCGGCTGGCGGGAAAAAGCGTTTCAAGCTGTCCGCTTCAGTTATCGCTGGTATCAAAATTCCGCCATAAAAACTATGTAAAAGTACGCAGGCAGGCAGATAAATATGTGCTTGAAAATGTCTTTCCAGTTTTTACGCGCAAGTTGGCTTTTGGAAAACAAATTCAACACATTCACTGATGAGGGTGGCGACACTCACTGACCTTGTGACCTGTACCACATATGAAGCTACCACCAATTTCACAGACTAAGTTTCCCACGTACAGCTGTCAGCTGTTCCGAGTCTGCTCGGTGTTCTCCAGAGACAACGTGTAATGTTTGAAATATCAAAACTTATCCACTCTCTTTGTAAATTTTGGACGTTTTCTATACCGTTGGAGAATAGGATCCTCATTTTTGGGTCGCTCCACACACACACACACACACACACACACACACACACACACACACACACACACACACACACACACACAACAACAACAACACAACAGAAAAAAAGATAAATGTTGAGTTTTCAGAATCACATACAATTTCACCTGGCTGGCTACACTGGAAATCCCTAGTGAAGCTGGCAGCAGGATCATCTGTGGAGACTTCTGTATCTTTCAGTTCTTATTCGCTTGAAGACACATCTTGATCCTGCTGTGGAGCTGTAGTGGGAGGAACCTCAGGTGCAGCATTCAGTGCAGGCAGATCTCCACTGGCACGGATCATTTCCCGCAAACGGTGCTGTTTATCCGCTACTTTGGCAGGCGCAGAACCCTTCAGAAGACCCTTGCAGTTAATGATGCCCAGTTTCTACAGGTGGCTTCACATGTCGATCTGAAAGGAAGAAAAAATACACATGATTGAAGTGTACTGGGTATTTTGAACAGCAGAACAAAGTGTGCTGCCACAGCCAACGAGTCATGGGTTGTTCATCAAGGATATTTAGAAGGAAACGGAAAAGAGTAAGATTTTACTTTATTTTACATGGTGGAGGTTTCTGGCCCAGAGGCCCAGGTTTCAAACCAGTAGAGTGTAAATATTAGGTGTGCATGATGTATTAGACAGGAAAGATTTTCGTTTTCTTCATTGTTTATAAATTTCAGCTCTCTCTCTCTCTCTCTCTCTCTCTCTCTCTCTCTCTCTCTCTGTGTGTGTGTGTGTGTGTGTGTGTGTGTGTGTGTGTGTGTGTGTGTGTGTGTGTGTGTGTGTGTTACTTTCAAAGTATTTAGGTTCGTTGTGATTGCCTCGCAAATGTGCGTGTATCTCGTTGTGTCGTGCATAATGACGTCAAAATATCTCGACGTCACCTGCCGTAGAATGTATCGCCGGATTCGCTATCATACTGGAAATCCAGTCTCTGCCCGTGCCATGTTAGGACATTAGATCGGAGCAGTCTGACGTTAGAAAGGACAGAACCCACGCTAGCCTCGCATTAAAACACCTTTGCACATGCATAACATAAAAATGACCAGAGAATGCTGTGCAAAGTATAACAGCGACACCTCCATGGAATATGTGAACGGCATGCTGCTTTTTGTGACATTTGATGCCTTTGCCTAACCACTAATTTGTAGTTTCCTACCTACGAACGACGTTTTGCGAACGATTTTTTCCAAACGCGTTTGGACAAACACCAAGCCCAATGCGACAATAGGGTCACCAAATCGGAGGAAATTCTCACTTCTGGTAGAGGATCAAACGAACAAAGCAGAACAAAGTAGTTTTCATCGAAATGGTGAAGCGAATGCGTAAGCGTTGGTAGGAACATGAAGAAAAACTACTCAGGAGAATGCTCAGATAACAGTTTAGATCGGTTACTTCCCCATAATCGGATATTCCGTGGGTGTGGAACGTACGCTGTCAGCTAGACCTTACATTTTTGATTTGCACACAGCAGCCGCATGCATCAAGAGACGCTAAAAGACATGAAGGACAACATATGAGCAAATGTGTTATGTATTATTTCTTCTGATCTTGGGACTCTATTGTCGCAGTGGGCAGCCTGTTTGTCCAAAATATTCGCCGGTTTGCAAAACTCCGTTCGTAGCTAGTAAACCACCCGTGACAAATTGAAGTTGGTGAGCAAGAGGTGGTCACGGCCTTCAAACACACAAAAAGGAGCATGCCGTTACATATTCTATGGAGGTGTCTGCCACGGTCTTTGAATATCACTTTCTGGTCATTTTATTTTACACATGTGCCAAGGTGCATTTGTTGGCGAGGGTAGCGTCGGTTTTGCCGTTTCTTACGCTAGACTACGGCTTTGTCGATCAAGCGTTCTAACACAAGCCCGTGCATGTGCGAACTTACATGTTCATTATGACGTTCAGTATGACGTATAACAAACATAACGCAGTAACAAAATAACAAGGCAGTGTTCTTCTCGGCCTCTTTTTGGCTCAGAAAACCACCATCAACGATGCCTGCTAGCACTGGACTGCGAAAGGTATAATAATTAGAGTTTACGTTCTACAACACCTCAACAAACGGTACTGACACGTACCCCAATGACGTTTAGCCCACAGGAACGCTAACACTGACCAAAAAAAAAAACCAAAAAAAAAAAAAAAAAACACAGCACTTTGCTGTGACACAAGAACACTGGCTGCCCGGTTGTCAGAAACGATCAGGAAATCTGCTCTTTTATGTACGCTCTAGTTGTGGACCTGATAACAGTCTGCTCTGTACATCTCTCGTTGGCAGTAGTGAAATTAGTGTGCGGCCACTGCCTAATTTTCTCAGTTGATTTTGGAGCAACCTTTTTCGGTCGCATGGGTTCCAACATGCAACTATATCAGTATAATGTGCCAGTATTCAACACACACACACACACACACACACACACACGCACACGCACACACACACACACACACACACACGCACGTACCCACTGACGCATTCAGTGACGCACACTTCAGTATCACTTCAATAATGAGACGCCACCAGAGTGAGACAACACAGTAACGTGCACATGTCTGGCACAAATTAAATTTTGCAGTCTTGGGAACAGTTCGTCGCCGGCGAAATGACATGATGTCGTGTGCCTAAGTGAAGACGACCTTCTACCTAGGGAGGTCTCATGCCAAGATGGCGCTTGGGCTTGGGCCATGCCTTGGGATGTGCATATCAGCCGTGCTCCTACTGTCACTTGGTATGTCACCCCCGTAGTGTAGTGTTAGCACTTCGGACCATGGACCGGGAGACCCGGGTTCGAATCCCAGCCGAGGCAAGAGGGTTTTCCTTTCCCCCTACTTTATAAGATGGGGTCGGCTCCTACCGGGTGCGACTTTAAGGGGGGTAGGGGATGGGGGAGGGTGTTTGGGAGTTTAACGTCCATTTCCACCACGTAAGGACTTTGAGGGTGCTTGCCGTGTTATGACACATCTCATGATGTGAATGATCACATGGCCACTAGTTCCCGAGCCTGGTTAACGCCGGGATATTTATTACAGGAACCCCTGTCACTCAGTCACGCAGTCTCAAACCACATGGACCTCCATAGCATCATCCTCATCATCACGCATCATAAAGATTGTCCCACCTTCCGAGACCATGACCCTGGAGGAATACCGCTGGAGCGGCAGAAAAAAAGGGGCTCATACCACCATATCGTCCTGAGCTGTTTTCTCGGTATCTATCATCACACCACTTAGACAGTCACAGCGTCTGTAATGCTGGCACTCAGCCAGCAGAAGCGTACTCGATGACGTGGTGACCACACTGAGCGCTCCAGCAGTGTAACAACAATGGCAGAATGTGGATGTTCGACCGCTCGCGCAAAGTGTAAACAACATTGTATCGCATTAAGACCTGTACTAATCATCCATAGAGTATTTCGAGCCTACAGACGAAACGAGCGAAACTGTTACAAAAAAATAAGCTGGCTTAGCAAAGAGGGAAAAATCCCATTTAAGGCCAGGGTCCAATGATTAAAACAAAATGAAGACTTTTCTTCCAAAATTCTGTTTCTGAGATACAGACAACAGACTGGGTTTCTTTTGAAGCTCACCCATTCGCCAGTTTCTCTGTGTTTAGGCTAATTGTGAGATAAATATATGAATATATACGCACGCACGCACACACACGCGCGCGGCGCAAGCACACCTACACACACACACACACACACACACACACACACACACACGCGCGCGCGCGCGCGCGCGCGCGTGCACGCACAGAGAGAGAGAGAGAGAGAGACTCAATCTCGTGTTTTACAGTGACTGAGTGCGAAGGCTACACGTACTACAACACAACACTGCCAATGGAACATGCCTTCGCACGTTACAGTAAGTGTTCGTCAGGTTTGTTTTGGTTCGTATTAGTTGTTGCGTGACAGAGGGCGGGTGGGTGTTTGGGGGTTTAACGTCCTTTTCCACCACATACGGTTGATATCAAAGACGGCGCAACGATGAAAAAGCCAGCACAAATATTTGGCCCCAGCCGGGATACGAACTCACGACCCGAGCATCAGAAGTCCAACGCTCTACCGATCTGTTGCGTGACAGATGTTTTCACTTGAATAAACTAGAAATCAGTGAGACATAGCACTTTCGATCACATTTTCCTTTGAGTCGGTTATATAATTTTGCGCTATATGTGTGTGTGTGTGTGTGTGTGTGTGTGTGTGTGTGTGTGTGTGTGTGTGTGTGTGTGTGTGTGTGTGTGTGTGTGTGTGTGTGTGCATGCATATTTGTTGGTGTGAGTGCGGGAGTACGAGCATTGAGTCACTTTGTGAGAATTTTGCGCTATATAAGTACAATTCAAAACCAAAAGTCTCCCCACATTCAGCCTAGTACCGTTAGAAATGGGGCCTGAACCTTCGCCGTACTTGGTGTAAAAACTGCCGATTTACGCTTCCTGGTTCGCTAGCGACCCATACCACGCATATAGCGACGGGTCGGGGTTTCTAATAAAATGACTCGCTGTGCCGGCGACACGATGCTGACCATGCATGCCTGACACAAATACCAGTCTGCAGCCTGAAATTAGAGACTAGAAACACGTGTAAATCCCCGCAGAAACGTGGGACCACAGTTACACTACTTCTTGCACGGGGCAAGGAGCGGCGCGCTGCCACTTAGTAGCCATAGTCGCCATATGTGGCCACTTTGATTGTAAATCCTTTCTAATGAAGTAATTACACTTTTATCAGTTTGGTTCAACACAGATGCCACGCACTTGTCATGGGCTCCCACAAAAGGGGGACAAAGGGTGAGTTTTGGCTCACTTGTATAACGAAGGGAGTCTATGTTATGACCCTCCGTCGCGTGTGTGTGTGCGTGTGTGTGTGCGTGTGTGTGTGTGTGTGTGTGTGTGTGCGCGTGCGCAGTAAACCTCAACAATTGGCACTTTCTCAGAATCCACAAATTGCAGAGGCACCAAAGGTCAAGGCCATGCAATCTGTTTTGGGGGGAAGTGTAATATTGTCCGGACCTAAGAGCACCAGAGACACCTAACGTGGCATGATGATTGATAGTGACAACAGTTTTACAAACATACTCTTTTGAATGACCTTGATCCATGTCACAGGTGAGCCATGGAAACTTCAGCCTCTGTGGTTGGCATACGGAGTTACTGGTATAACTGAAAAGTGCAGAAATTAATCTAAAAAATTGATGTCAAAATTAATTCTGTAGCGTGGTGCAGGCCTGAGATATGTTTGTTGAAAACCTGCTCTTGAAAAGGGGCCGTGGTGAGAAAGTGGCTGGTAAAGTGTGACGTGGGAAGCATGCCAGTTTGGCGTGGTTGTATCATATGCTTGTTTTTAGTATGTTTGTCACACGCAAACTCACTCAGCACGCTCTCGCACGGAACACCAGCAATGGACACAATATTTACACTTAGATACAGTTTATACACAGAACCCCACCCTTCCCCTACACACAACTAAGACAACTACACATCATATTAATACACTCTAGCTCTAGGGAATCGTCCTAAGTAATGAGGCAGTCTAGGGAACCGGCAGCCGCGTAGCACGCACGAGGACACTTGAGGGAGTGGGATAGTGAGTGACCAGCCTGATAGTTCGTGGACTGTGGTCGTCTCCCGTAGACTGTGGACTGGTCGTCTCCCGTAGACGGTGGACTGTGGCTGTCTCCCGTAGCAGTCCCAGGCGCTCATGCGCAGCAGTCCTTCATGGCGGTCGGGTGCTCACGATCCAGGGAACTGTAGCCAACTCCCGTAGCAGTCCCGCGCTCCGCCGTCCGGTCGTTCCCCTCCGAGATGCCTCGAGACAGGGACGCCGCCGCAAGAAGAGGAGGGAAAACAGAAAGAAAAAGGCCTGGATGGCCGGGATCAGTCCGGTGGTCATACATTCACCTCCCCCCTCGTCCCCAGTGCTAGGCTTTTGCCAGTCCCGTAGCCTTACCCCAGGCTAGTACTAGAATTAGAGTTGTATTTATATAACGCTAACGGGACATACATGGACACAAACGTAGAGAGACAGGCAGATAGAGTAGGACACACAAACACGTCAAGGTAAACCAACTCGGGCAGGCTTCCCCCTCAGCTCGACCCAGCACGACCGGCCCACGCCCCGCCCGCCACACGCACCCAAACGGCGCACTGGTAAATGACACCTAGGTAAATGACACCTACCCGTCCGGCCCTCGAATCCCAGCGTCAGGAAACACCTTGGCGCTGCACCCAGCTGACCGAACAGCTTTAAAGAATCTGGTCGACGAAACCAATTCCTCTAGCGTTGAGCTAGCCCGCGACGAGCGGTCCACCCTCGCACAGTCAATGGCGAAAAGGCAATAGCTTAGGGACGGTGGTCACGCGGTCCGAAGTGCTGACCGAGGCTAGTCAAGCCCGTGCTAAACGGTCTACCCGTGTCACACGACATTCACACACGCACGTGCACACAATACAACACAAAACGCGGCACAAAGCTCCGCCGCAGCGTATTTATTCAGTAGACCCGAAGCGGGTTGTGACAATGTTTATAAGCTTCGTTTAGCCTTGAAACTTTCACGGAAGTTGTATTAGTGGTTTGAAAACCCAAAAATGAAAAAAAAAACTAGAGAGGCAAAAGCCTCCATGGCTCCCTTGTGACACAGGTCAAGGTCATTCACATGAGTATGTTTGTAAAGCTCTTATCACTATCCATTATCATGCCAAGTAAAGTGGCTCTGGCGCTATGAGTTCATGGCAATATTACAATTTTCTCTGAAACAGTTTGTATGGCCTTGACCTTTGGTCAAGGTCATTAAAATGAGATCTCATCAATGTCTATCATTATGCCAAGTTTGATGCCTCTAGTATTTGTAGTTCCTCAGAAAACAGTAATGTTACAACTCACAACAGACAGCTTTAATGACCTTGACCTTCAGTCAAGGTCATTCAGAAAGGTAGGTCTCATTGCTGTCTATCATCATATCTCGTTTGGTGCCTCTACTGTTTGTTGTTTTGGAGAAAATACCAAGGTTAAAGTAAAAAAAATTAATAATAAAGTGTCTCTGGCGTTCCGAGTTCCTGGCAATATTACAATTTTCCCCCAAACAGTTTGTATGGCCTTGACCTTGGGTCAAGGTCATTAAAATGAGATCACATCAATGTCTATTATTATGCCAAGTTTGACGCCTCTAGTATTTGTAGTTCCTCTGAAAACGGTAATGTTAAAATTCACAACAGACAGCTTTAATGACCTTGACCTTCAGTCAAGGTCATTCAAAAAGGTAGGTCTCATTGCGGTCTGTCATCATGCCTTATTTGGTGCCTCAACTGTTTGTTGTTTCAGAGAAAATGCCAAGGTTGAAGTTTCCCCAAAACAGCCTGCATGGCCTTGACCTTGAGTAAAAGTCATTGAACATAGGTATGTCAGTGAAGGTGTTGCCAATATCTATCATCATGCAAAGTTTGATGCTTCTGGTTCTTCTAGATTCCGAAAAAAATGCAAATGTAAAACTTTCCAGACTGCTTTAATGACCTTGACCTTGGGTCAAGGTCATTTAAAATGGTTTGTGTGCATAGGTCTTTTCACTGTCTATCAGCATGCCAAGTTTGGCGCCTCTGCTGTTTGTTATTTCTGAGAAAATGCCAATGTTAAGGTTTCACAAAAATAGCTTGTATGGCCTTGACCTTGACACAAGGCCACTGAAAACATGTATATATCTGTAAAGTTCTTATCAATGTCTATCATCATGCAAAGTTTCAAACCTCTGGTCTTTGTAGATTCCGTGAAAATGCCAATGTACAATTTTCAAACAGACAGCGTTAGTGACCTTTGACCTTGAGTCAAGGTCATTCAAAATGATATGTTTTGAAAGGTCTTATGGTTGTCTATCAGCAGGCCAAGTTTGGTGTCTCTGCTGTTTGTAGTTTCTGAGAAAACGACAACGTTAAAGTTTTCTGGACACACACACACACACACACACACACACACACACACACACACACACACACACACACACACACAGATAGACAGACAGACAGACGACGGAGGGTTATTACATAGACTCCCATTGTTACACAAGGGAGCCAAAAATCGCTAAATATGACCCTCCACCAGTCTTTTTTTTTCCCAACCAATTTTCTCAAAAGTGGATGGACGACATTTTCCCCCCATTTTGTGGGAGCCATTCACATTTATTTGAAAAACACCTGGAGTAAAGTGAAGGAGAAATCGGCAAATTTGCACCCGTGGGTCAGGCACGACCCAGGAAGTACGGAGCGAAGGTTAAAAAAGGTCCTGTCCTGGAGCATTAATGTTATTTTTCACAGTGCGATGTCCTGTATGTGACAGGTTTCAAAGTTCAAAAGAATGGCAAGGCGTTCGGTTATACTGTCGGTGGTGTCGTCACTATATTGTTGATGTCGGTGACCATGAGACATCCAGTCTCGTAAGTTTACCATTATAATGTAAGAGTTTATTGACAGAAGATGACTAGCAATTATATTAACGGTAGTACTGCATTTTTGTTTCAGAAAATTTTCGACATCCGATTGGCTAATGACTCACCTGTAAATAGTGCAATCGTGCTAAAAACCTCTACCATCATAATTATGTAAATGGAACTACGTGCTTGTGCAGTCCACGACGCTTGGGCCCTTAGTACCATATGACGCAAACAGCATCGAAGTGCATTTCGAAAACTCGCCATAGTCTTCGTTCAGCTTAGTAGAGCTAATGTCCGACTTAGGTCCTAATGCTCTCCGTATCTCTAGCCCCTGACGACTGAACTGACTCGTGTTCTATGCCAACATACTTGACGTCATCTGCTTCGGCGATCTTGTTCAAAACAGCTGATGTCATTGGCGTCATCATCAAATGAAACTCCAGGGCCCCCATGCAAAACTCGACGTTAATTTAACCGTCGGCTACGGGCCTAACCCTCGCTATTTCGAGGCTAGCGGGAGCGATTTAGCGCGATGTGCACAGGTCTTAGGCTTAGGCTGCGAGTATAGTGCATCCGTGTCGTACACGGCCGCACGCCGCACGGTAAACAAGGAGGAACGGCCCCGTCCTACAAAGTTGTTTCTCCAAACTTCATTTTATTTTGTCTGTTTTGTTGTTATTGTTGCCGGTTCTCCCTTCTCCAAGTTCTTCCAATGACACTAGATCCTCTACGACCTCGACCGATTAGCCACGTGACTGGGGGTGGGGCCGGGTGGGGGAAGAAGGGAGAGAGAGAGAGAGAGAGTGGGTGGGTGGGTGTTTAGAAGTTTAACGTCCTTTTCCCCCACATAACGGTGATTTCAAAGACGGGGCAACGAGAAAAAGGCCAGCACAAATATTTGGCCCCAGCGGCCGGGATTCGAACTCTCGGCCCAAGCATTGAAAGTCCAACGCTCTACCATTCGGCCACCCTGGCTCCCCAGAGTAAGAGAGAGAGAGAGAGAGAGAGAGAGAGAGGTCAGTTCCGTGAACTAAACATTTGACGTCAGCCTCAGGCAGGTCGTCATACAGAGAGAGAGAGATGACGTCAATTCCGTGAACTAAACTTTTGACGTCAGCCTCTAGCACTGAGATCGTCTGAGGATGCTTGTTCATGTCTTGTGATTTCCCTGTTGGCTTTGTGACTTCTCCGACTGAATTATTTTTCACATGAAATCTGGAAGATCTAGAGGGCTGATGAAATGTCGGAAGCAGTGACGATACTTGCAGATTTTGTCTGTGAACCAAACATTTGACGTCAGCCTCACGCTGCTCGTCTGACAGATGATACTTCTACATATCTTGTGATTTCCTTGTTGCTTTTGTGACTTCCGTGACTGAATTAATTTTTACATAAAATCTGGAAGATCTAGAGAGCTGATGAAACGTGGACTTAAGTGCCTTGGATTGTACTTACGAAATTGCAAAATTGGAACTTTTTTGACCGGCACTTCTCGCAGAAACGTGAAAAATGTGTTTATCTAAAAGCTCCGCTATTCTTAATACTAAAGCTATAATAGTGCAGTAGTTCACGTCATATGTGCAGTTGGCACAAGTGACAAAAATACCGGAATGATGAGTAATTTGAAGGAGTCTTTTCATAGATATTTGGCCTTATATGAAAACCACCCCTACCTCGGAAATATTTTTCTTACACAAAACCTGTCAGAGCTACAGAGCTGTGCTACGAAAACAGGCAGTATAATTGGATGATCTTCCCAATTTCAGAAAATGAAGCCATTTGAACATTTTTTTGCGAAAAAATTCGTAACATGACCGATTTTTTAAAATCGGCGATAACTCTTCTGAAAATGCAGTAGGCTAAAAATCGTGAAAGGTAGGTCTGGAGAAGGTGAATTCCCATTTTATCTCAAAGTAAAAAGGCCTCCAACGAGGTGGTTTAGGAGATAGCCATCATTACATCCGTCCACACACACACACACACACACACACACACACACACACACACACACACACACACGCGTCTCACAACTCCCGCCAAAAAGAACGCAGCATAGTGTGCACGTAAGGTGTCTATGACGCAGATTTCGTTACGTCACTGTGTGCGTGAAAGTAAGTATTGTGTGGAGAAACGTCACAGTCTTGTTTTGTATCACTGAAACTTGCTGCTGCGCGTAGCAAAATCTGCCCCGTCTCATAAAGTTGTTTCTTTATAGAGAAACAACTTAAAAAGGAGGAACGGCCCCGTCCTACAAAGTTGTTTCTCCAAACTTCATTTTATTTTGTTTGTTTAGTTGTTATTGTTGCCGGTTCTCCCCTCTTTAAGTTCTAGCAATGACACTATATCCTCTACGACCTCGACCGATTAGCCACGTGACTGGGGGTGGGGCCGGGTTGGGGAAGAAGGGAGAGAGAGTGAGAGAGAGAGAGAGAGAGAGAGGCAGAGAGAGAGAGGGTGGGTGGATGGGTGTTTAGGAGTTTAACGTCCTTTTCCACCACATAAGGGTGATATCAAAGACGGGGCAACGAGAAAAAGGCCAGCACAAATATTTGGCCCCAGCGGCCGGGATTCGAACTCTCGGCCCAAGCATTGAAAGTCCAACGCTCTACCATTCGGCCACCCTGGCTCCCCAGAGAGAGAGAGAGAGAGGTCAGTTCCGTGAACTAAACATTTGGCGTCAGCCTCAGGCAGGTCGTCATACAGAGAGAGAGAGAGAGAGAGAGAGAGAGAGAGAGAGAGATCAAAGATCTTGAATTCCAAGGTCTTTGGAGAGATGACGTCAATTCCGTGAACTAAATTTTTGACGTCAGTCTCTTGCACTGAGATCGTCTGAAGATGCTTGTGTATGTCTTGTGATTTCCCTGTTGGCTTTGTGGCTTCCTCGACTGAACTGAATTATTTTTCACATGAAATCTGGAAGATCTAGAGGGCTGGTGAAATGTCGGAGGCAGTGACGATACTTGCTGATTTTGTCTGTGAACTAAGCGTTTGACGTCAGCTTCACACTGGTGGTATGACAGATGATGCTTGTGCATGTCTTGTGATTTCCCTGTTGCTTTTGTGACTTCCATGGCTGAATTAATTTTTACATAAAATCTGGAAGATCTAGAGGGCTGGTGAAACGTGGACTAGAATACCTTGGATTGTACCTACGAAATCGCAAATTTGGAACTCTTTTGACCGGTGCTTCTCGCAAAAACTTGAAACAGTTATGTTTATCTAAACGTTCAGTTATTCTTAATGCTAAAGCTATAATAGTGCAGTAGTTCCTGTCATATGTGCAGTTATCACACTGGACAAAAACGCCGGGATGATAAGTAATTTGCAGTAGTCTTTTCATAGATATTTGATCTTATGTGCAAACCACCCCTACCTCGGAATTTTTTTTTTACACAAAACCAGTCAGAGCTACAGAGCTGTAGCACGAATACAGGCAGTGTGATTGGGCAAACTTCCAAAGTCTAGAAAATGAACTAATTTGAACAACTTTTTCGAAAAAATTCGTCACATGACCGATTTGTTAAAATCGGCGATAACTCTTCTGAAAATGCGGCAGGCTAAAAATCGTGAAAGGTAGCTCTGGAGAAGGTGAATTCCCATTTTATCTCAAAGTAAAAAGGCCTCCAGCGAGGTGGTTTAGGAGATAGCCATCATTACATCCGTCCACACACACACACACAGGGACACACACACGTCTCACAACTCCCGCCAAAAAGAGCGCAGCAGCATAGTGTGCACGTCAAGTGTCTATGACGCAGATTTCGTTACGTCACAGTGTGCGCGAAAGTATGTACACCGTATTACATTTATCTGGAGAAACGTCACAGCCTTGTTTTGTACTACTGAAATTTGCTGCTGCGCGTAGCAAAATCTGCCCCATCGTATAAATACTATTAATAAGTACTGCTCGGACCCAGGCAATCCTTATCTGGGCTTATTAGAGACGGCTGAAACAGAGTATACTGCACCCGACCCGACCCGAAAAATCAGACCCGTGTTTCTGACGTTTGCGCGAACCGCACGTTTCACGGCAGCACGGGTGAAGGGACAGAACTCTTTCCAGACTTTCACTCTCTGGGGCACAGAGTCTTTCAGTGGAAAGTACCTCTGTGCACGCACTCTCTGGGGCACAGAGTCTTTCAGTGGAAAGTACCTCTGTGCACAGTGGGGAAATGGCGCTCACTGCGCTACCGTGACGGGCCTAAATTGTCTCGGTGCTCTCAAACACAAGGTCGCGCACTATGTCATCCTTGACCAGCTTTGAACCCAGAGGGATCCTCAATGGCGCAAGTGATGGCAGGCTGTCTTCAGAGTGAAAGTAAGCGTGTTTCTGAATCAGAGACATACATAACATGTCTCTGTCTGAATGGACAGATCTATTATTACATTCAGTCCTAGAGCACGGGTGTGTATGCTTTTGTAATCGTCTCTTATTCCACCACAAGGCAGGTACGTGATCGTCTGCACCGTGCAATAATACTTGCCTGTAGAGTGCAACAGCTTTGCCTGTTAGAGTGCAACCCCCTTGCCGTTTACTCACATCCTGTTGGATCAGTGTACCACGTAAACAGTGCCATCAAAGCGCAACAATAATTGTCCGCTGGCAAAGATTTTGCCCAAACCAAAAGTGGTCGGATATTCAAGACTTCGTTTCAAATCGATTCATATGACACACAAGTCTTTACTTTTCTATAAAAAAAATTCGCCATTTTTGAAAATGGCGCTGGCTGTAAGCAGTCACAATTTCACGCCCCGCCGAAAAGGGACTGCACTCTGGAGTCTACTGTGCACGGTGGGGAAATGGCGCTCACTGCGCTACCGTGACGGGCCTAAATTGTCTCGGTGCTCTCAAACACAAGGTCGCGCACTATGTCATCCTTGACCAGCTTTGAACCCAGAGGGATCCTCAATGGCGCAAGTGATGGCAGGATGTCTTCAGAGTGAAAGTAGGCGTGTTTCTGAATCAGAGACATACATAACATGTCTCTGTCTGAATGGACAGATCTATTATTACATTCAGTCCTAGAGCACGGGTGTGTATGCTTTTGTAATCGTCTCTTATTCCACCACAAGGCAGGTACGTGATCGTCTGCACCGTGCAATAATACTTGCTTGTAGAGTGCAACACCTTTGCCTGTCAGAGTGCAACCCCCTTGCCGTTTACTCACATCCTGTTGGATCAGTGTACCACGTAAACAGTGCCATCAAAGCGCAACAATAATTGTCCGCTGGCAAAGATTTTGCCCAAACCAAAAGTGGTCGGATATTCAAGACTTCGTTTCAAATCGATTCATATGACACACAAGTGTTCGTTTTCTATAAAAAAAAAATCAAAAAAAAATCGCCATTTTTGAAAATGGCGCTGGCTGTAAGCAGTCACAATTTCACGCCCCGCCGAAAAGGGACTGCACTCTGGAGTCTACCAGACTTTTTGCTGGAGTTCCCCGACTTTCCAACATGGATGACGGACAAACTCAAAGTGCAATTCCAGTCCCAAATATTTGTTTGAGAATGGACAGTCTCTGGTTACGCGGCTTTCTGCTTCATGCGGCGAAACACTATTTAGCCTGAGGTAGACTGCTTCGTAAAAATAATATGCATGGAGAAAGGTACACTTTGGCGGTTCAGTTGAACATAATTGACAAAAAGCTAATTGAAGCAGTGAGAGCGCGAGAATTTAAAGAGTGACAAGAACCACACGAACAGAGATATGCTGTGCTCTGCTTGGGAGAACATCGCACCATGTTGTGTGTTGCAGCAGGCTTACACACGGGTCACTATACTCACTTTCAAGACCCGTGCAGCCGTGCGGCATGCGGCCGTGTACGACACGGATGCACCATACTCGCAGCCTAAGAGTGTGGACTAGTTAACCCGGCAATCTATTTCAAACTTGGGGAAATCCCTTTGATGCGCATGCTCGAGACATGGATTTTATTTCCGTTCGAAAACTTCCTTGCCATGTGCTGTCTTTTCTGTCCTTACCCTAGTCTTTGTTTATGCATCCCATACCAATCGGTTATTCTAAGCTTGATCAAGTTTATTATGACAATTGAAATGACTCGTGTTCTATATCGCACAATACTTTACGTCATTTGCTTCGTCATCGGACATGAAACTCTCTATCGTGTTCTATGTCAACATAGTTGACGTCATTGGGGTCATCATCAAATCTCGGCTTGCGTTTCCCTTCAGCCCTTCTCTTCCGATTTCTACGTCAGTTGTAGCGTTCTCCTGCCTGTATTCTAAGTGCTACCATTTCAAAATATTACAAACTAACTGATTCAACCCCCCTCCCCCTCGCCAGCCCCCCCCCCCCCCCCTTTTGATATGTATTGATTTATTTTCGTAGTCTGAAAATTTTCGAAACAAAACCCCTTATCATGCGTCATAAATGACGTCATTGTTCACAATGACGCAAACCAATGTGCGCCAAGTTCTGCTCGCCACGTGGTTTGCTGATGCATTGTTCTCCGGCATAGCAGAGACAGCGGATAGAGACAGAGGAGACACGGAACCACGGGCAATCATCGCCGCGGCATCGCTACGCATACTTTTGCTTGACTACATTATGGCGTCCGTTCCTAAAGTCTATGTCTTTTTTTTTTTTTCTTTTTTTTTTTCTTTCTTTCTTTTGCTGTTGTTGTTACTGTTGTTGTTTAAGTTGTTTCTCTATAGAGATGGGGCAGATTTCGCTGCGCGCAGCAAAGATCCTCTATACAGGATCTTTGCGCGCAGCCAGTTTCAGTGCACGTTTCAGTGGTACAAAACAAGGCTGTGACGTTTCTCCACACAATGTATACTTTCGCGCACACTGTGACGTAAGGAAATCTGCGTCATAGACACTTGACGTGCACACTATGCTGCTGCGCTCTTTTTGGCGGGAGTTGTGAGACGTGTGTTTGTGGGTGTGTGTGGACGGATGTAATGATGGCTATCTCCTAAACCACCTCGTTGAAGGGCTTTTTACTTTGATATAAAATGGGAATTCACCTTCTCCAGACCTACCTCTCACGATTTTTATCCTCCCGCATTTTCAGAAGAGTTATCGCCGATCTAAAAAAAAAAAAAAAAAAAAAATCGGTCATGTTACAAATTTTTTCGAAAAAGTTGTTCAAATTCCTTCATTTTTTAGACTTTGGAAGTTCACCCAATTACACTGACTGTATTCGTGCTACAGCTCTGTAGCTCTGACTGGTTTTGTGTGAAAAAAATATTTCCGAGGTAGGGGTGGTTTGCACATAAGGCCAAACATCTATGAGAAGACTACTGCAAATTACTTACCATCACAACGTTTTTGTCTAGTGTGACAACTGCACATATGACAGGAACTACTGCACTATTATAGCTTTAGCATTAAGAATCACTGAACTTTTAGATAAACATAGCTTTTTCAAGTTTTTGCGAGAAGCACCGGTCAAAAGAGTTCAAATTTTGGATTTTATAAGTACAATCCAGGTGTTCTAGTCCACGTTTCACCAGCCCTCTAGATCTTCCAGATTTTATGTAAAAATTAATTCAGTCAGGGAACTCACAAAAGCAACAGGGAAATCACAAGACATGCACAAGCATCATCTGTCATACCACCAGTGTGAGGCTGACGTCAAACGCTTAGTTCACAGACAAAATCAGCAAGTATCGTCAGATTCGTCACTGCCTCCGACATTTCACCAGCCCTCTAGATCTTCCAGATTTTATGTGAAAAATAATTCAGTTGGGGAAGTCACAAAGCCCACAGGGAAATCACAAGACATAAACAAGCATCCTCAGACGATCTCAGTCCTAGAGGCTGACGCCAAATGTTTAGTTCACGGAACTGACGTCATCTCTCTCTCTCTCTCTCTCTCTCTCTCTCTCTCTCTCTCTCTCTTCCCTCTCCCCCTCTCTCTCTCTGTATGACGAGCTGCCTGAGGTTGACGTCAAATGTTTAGTGCACGGAACTGACGTTTCTCTCTCTCTCTCTCTCAACTTTGTAGGACGGGGCCGTTCCTCCTTGTTTGAGAGTTTTGTTTTGCGGCTGTGATTGTATGTGAAGTTCGAATTTTACAGATTTGTAGTTATTTTCATCTAAAATTGCCCTCCTCCTCCTCCCCCCCCCCCCTCCCCGAGAGCTCAAAATCAGAATTTTGCAAATATCCTTATTAAACTTCATTTTAGACATTCACCTAACTTATTCATGTTTTTCAAGTTCTGGTGCAGTACTACTTCTAAGCAAAAAGCTAGTAGTTTTTGTTGTTGTTGTTGCTGTTGTTGTTTTTTTAGTTGTTTTGTTCTGATGTTGGTCACTGCGAGCATGCCGATGATTCAAAGAGGGATAATTTAGGCGGTTTTCAGTCTCCCCTATCCACTGTCTCTGGACATTGTCACATAGAAACACGATAGTTTACAAAATTATAGAAAGTATATAGTTGTATTTTGCGTGTTGGACAGCCAAGCACTGATACCGGTGCATGTGGCCAGATGTGTGTTTCTCGGTACGTACTTGCTGACACAAATTCATTTTGCGGCAACTCAGTTCACGGCAAATAGTGTGGTGAGTCACATTTTCATAAACAGTAGTTCGGCGCGTGCGTTCCTGCGTGCATGTGTGTGTGTGTGTGTGTGTGTGTGTGTGTGTGTGTGTGTGTGTGTGTGTGTGTGTGTGTGTGTGGTCAGTAAAGTTTACTACTTACACAGTACGCATGCAGTCTCTTCGTCACAGTTCTTTTAAGTTGTAGCCGTAGCAACGGCAATACGAGTGGCCTGCTGAATTAGACTCTCTCTCTCTCTCTCTCTCTCTCTCTCTCTCTCTCTGTATTCTTAAATGTGTTTATCCTCGTGTTTCAACTTTTATCCTCATGAGCTAAAAAAAATTCATTCGCTCGTTCTCTTGACCAGGCTTCCTGCTTCAGGGAAATGGTGCCGTTGAATGCTCTGGCAATGAGTTCCATGTTGTGGCACATGACAGCCTCCTTGCTGGAAAACTATGTAAATCCAGCGCGCTTCCTCGAGGAGTATACTGCCAACGCTACGATCATTTTAATGTTAATCCTCAATTTCGGTAATCTGTCTGTCAATGCCTGTTGTAGTGCATTTGTTCAACGCAGTGGCCAACGATTTTCGGCGATAATTGTTACACTCTGTCTAGGCAGTTACGCAGTTCCTCGGACACCACAATAAGAACAAAAACATCTGGGGCCAGTTGCATGGGCTGCCGGTAACCCGCTACCGTAGCTGGGATAGCCTATCCGCCGGTAAATCTGGGGAAATCCCGATAACTCGGGTTGCATGAGTCGGCGGTAGGCTCACCGGAGGCCCTTATCCTCCGGTAAATTTACAGGCACCTCTGAGCCCCCGTAACTGTTATCGTGAAGCTGGTAAATATGGCCGCGCACATAGTTATTGCAAATCATCGCAGGCGACAAATACAAAGAAACCGCATTTTCCGGGACCGATTGCATCCGCTGGATAGATATGATGACGTCGAACTGTTTTTTAAGTTCAGATTTCGACGAGTGGACATACTGCAAATGACAGATGAGCTGAAAGATGACATAGAACACCCCAATCGGAAAGGCGCTTTGCCGCCAGCATTACAGGTACATGTACTGTTAACGCTCCGTTTTTACGCGTCCGGATGCTTTCAAGACGTGCGGCGAGTTGGTTGGCGTTCACCGTTCGACAGCTTGCCGAACAATACACAGAGTTACCGAGGCCTTCTTGCAATGGGTACCACAGTGGATAACATTTCCAACCCAAAGGGAGGCAGATCGCACCAAACAGAAATTCTTCCAGATGAGGGGATTTCCTGGAGTGATCTCCGGTGTATAGATGGTACACACGTGCGGATCCAAGCACCCACCACAAACGAGCATGAGTTTGTGAACAGAAAGAATTATCATTCAATCAATGTGCAAGAAAGTACAGGCTATTTATTTATAATCATTCCTTATTCCGAGATTTATTTCTCTAAAGTACAATGAAAGAAAGCGAGAAACTCAGTGACTGTGTGTGTGTGTGTGTGTGTGTGTGAGTGAGAGAGAGAGAGAGAGAGAGAGAGCCTCGGGACACACACACACACACACACACACACACACACACACACACACACACACACACACACACACACATTCCTCAACACCTCTCTCTCTCTCATTAAAAACTTCGCCAATGTTTTGCGATGGGACTGTACACGTTTCCGGGAAAATCCTGTCTATTAATAGTACGGTGCCAGTAGCTAACGCCGCTCCGAAAACGACTCATGCAATCCAAACTTGATAACAAAATTACCCGCCGGTAGCTACCGGAGCGGTAGCAGTTTACCGACATCACGGAAGACATTTTTCCATGCAATTGGCCCCTGGTCAGAGATCCTTGTCTTTCCAGGTCGTAGCCCTGGGGAATCAACTCCTTAAGCCATTAAGACACGCAGAATCCAGTGCCAGTTTCAAACCCTGTCTTTAAAGGCCCCGATCCACGATCCCTCACGGCCGTACGGCACTGCCCGTTCCCGTAGCAACGGACAAAATGTGACGTCACCGTCCGGCGCTGCCGTATGCCTGATGGCGATGCAGCATGTTCTATTTCATCCGGCGTGATCAAGGCATCCCTCAAGCGTCCGGCAGGCAATGAAAATGCTTTAATCGCAGACACCTCTCAGAAAGATGGCGGACCTGAACAGAGCGCAGCAGAGTTTCCTGATGGAGTTGTACAGAGAGTATACGGTCCTTTGGGACATAAATTTGCCAACATACAAAGATACAAATGTTCGGCGGAAAGCTCTGCATGCCATTCAGACAGCATTCAGCCACCGATGACCTGAGGATCAGTCGAAATCGCAACCAAAACACGCGCCATGGAGCGAAAACTGTATTACAGTATACGCCGGTTATAAGAAACTCGAGGGGGGTGAATTTTTTGGTTTCTTATATCCGAGTTTTCTTATATCTGAAAGTCGGATATAAGAAAGTATTTTGAAAAATATTTCTTATAACCGAGTTCAGTGAAAAAAAGGTTTAAAACATTTCTTTTTTCTCAGTTCGTGTATGTTTTGCATTAAATTAAGAAATATCTGGTTTCTCTTAAAGACCTGCACAGAATATATATGTGTAGAGTTAATATACACCAGTGCGCTTGTGTCCTTCAATGTCAGATTTTTTTGTTTGAACATGAAAATACTGATTTTGCTTCCCAACTGTAGCGCTGGCGGTCATGTGGTAAGAAAAAACAAAACAAAAAGAAAAAAAAAACCAAACCAACCAACCAACCAACCAACCAAACAAACAAACAAACAAAAAAGAACTAAGGGGAGAGAGAGAGAGAGAGAGAGAGAGAGAGAGAGAGAATTCCCTTGTATTTATAGGATATATTAAAAGTGCATTATGTATCAACTTTTGATCTATAAAACACTCGTCCCATTAGAGTATGATATGCGATGCTTTCCGTGTCTAATTTGGCTGAAAAAAGCTGCAAATTAGCTTTTTTTTCTGTTGGGAGGGGGGAGGGGGATGGAGGAAAGATGGACCACGTATATTGTCAAAGAAAGGAATTGATCAACAGTTAGTCTAATACTGATAGTTTTATTCTCCTTAACGCGAGCCCTGTAGACAGAGACAGACATACAGAGAGAGAGAGGGAGAGAGAGAGAGAGAGAGAGAGAGAGACTGAGCTCCCAATCAGGCAAAAAAACAAAATAATAATAAAAACAACATATAACAATAGAACAACAAAAATGCATCTCGTATTTTTTCTTCTTGCCAACATTCAATTTTGCACGGAACACAATGGTAAAGAACCAATTCAAGAAAAGAAAATCATGCGCCATCATGTGCCTGTCCTAAGTGACGTCAGACCTGACCTGTTTTCTTAGAATGAGTGAAATTTTCTTGGAAATGTACTTTCGGTTTCTTACAATGAGTGAAATTTTCTTGGAAATGTACTTTCGGTTTCTTATATCCGAGTTTTTGTATCAAGCGGGACAAGAAATTTGCTTTCCTAAAACCGAGTTTTCTTATAAGCGAGTTTCTTGTATCCGAGTTTTTGTAATACATAATAAAGAAGAGTTTGGCCGGGGGAAAAAAATTCGTTGGCAATAACCGAGTTTTCTTATATCCGAGTTGCTTATATCCGGCGTCCACTGTACGTACTTCAGTCCGGCAGGGCCGTATTGCACTGCCAGACTGTGTAGCGCTCCCTGCCGTACGGCATGCCTCATCAGGCAAAGTCATACGGCGGTGCCGTACGGCCGTGAGGGATCGTGGATCTGGGCCTTAAAACCCATCTGTTTATAACCGATAATTAGTATTATTAGCTGCTGTTTTTTCCCCACCCCAGTTGCAGTTTGGTACATTGCCTACATGTTGCCTCTATGTGTGTGTGTGTGTGTGTGTGTGTGTGTGTGTGTGTGTGTGTGTGTGTGTGTGTGTGTCTGTGTGTGTGTGTGTGTGTCTGTGTGTGAGCCGTTTTCCACGAGTATTCTGCATTTGTTTCTTCCGGCGAAGCATTTGTTCTTATGTTGTTGCATTTTGCTGGCTGTGTGTCGGCGATTTTTGTCATGATTTTTGTCATTATAATTATACAGCACTCAGAGCCTGTTATGTACATGTATAAGCGCTCTATAAAACTCCTATATCATTAGTATTATCAGTCATTGCTGAGCCACTTTCCTATTCCTATGAAAGAGAAAACGTTGGTCCTGGCCTAGTCACCTGGGACCGCATGTGAAACTCGGGGTTAGGGAGTTTAGCCCCGGGTTAGAGTCTAACCTTGAAGTAAACTAGCTCTAGGGTTAAAATTTCTGTCGTTTTTTGTTTTAAATCAGGAAGCGGGTCCATTCCAGCAAGGTGCCTATGCCGTTATGGAAGGATTTTTGTCTTTCTTTCTTCGCTTCCTTTTTCATTTAATTTGTTTTGGGGTTTCTTTTGTCCTAGTCTGGGTTAGGCCGGTAGCCGTGGGTTAAATTAACCTCGAGTTCTACATGCGGGCCCTGATGCATTTCATTGAAAGTCGGGGTTCTCAGTTTCTACCTGTCTTCTCGGCGTAACTCAGATCCGCCGCTGATACCCGTATCTTTCACATTCCACAGGTTAAGTCAAAATCACTAGGCATCTAGCATTGCTCTACCACGGTCCAGTCATTTGGAACAGCCTGCCTTCCCATGTTCGCCATGCTGAGTCGGCGGACTGTTTCAAAAGCGCTCTGAAACTGACCCCACTTTTGTCAGAGCGCTTTAAAAGAGTCCGCCGACTACCATCGCCGAAATCCCATTCTTTCCCGACTGTATTATATAGACTAAATTAACCGCTCAACCATCACTGTCACCGTCAGGATGTCGTGTTAGGATGTTTCATGACTGTGTGTATGTAACGTGTATGTGACGTGCATTTAATGTGTATGTAATGAGACATGTATTTAATGTGTATGTATGTAATACCACTCTGCTATTGGGAGGCGCCCAGAGCTCCAGCAGGAGGTTGGGGAGGCACAAATCCTCATTATTATTATTATCATTATTATTTATTAGTGAAACAAGCCAATATCAACATTTTCATTGCTTTTTCGTAAACCTCACAAGTACTTTTGAAAGAATGTCGGTAGTAATTCTAAACGTATACTTCTACGTTGCCATCAGTGTTTCTTGCACTCTCAAGAAGGTTTTAAAAGCATACGTCAAATACGTGATCGCCATTTACGTCATTGTCACTTGAGGCTTTCGGGAGGTATATTTTAGGCTAATTTCGACGTTTCACATTTTTCCAGGTCGCGTTTTCACTGAAAATTTCACTTGTGTAGAGAAGAAACGGAGAGGATGACAACCCCGACTGTCATGAAATGGATTAGGTCACGATAACCTTTTCTCTTTGACAGATAACGAAAGTGGCTCCATCAGAAGTTATCGCCGAAAATCGTTGCCGACTGAATGACCAAACTCACTATAGGCTCATGACACACGGGAGGCCTTTTCGTTCAAAAAAACAAACAAAAAAAAAAAAACGTGGAAAACAGCTAAAACCACGATCCGGAACATTTAGGACAAAGGCGTTTTGCGGTCGCATGTGACACGAGAAATTGTTCGCTGTTCGTTCTAACTAAAAACACTCCCACTTGACATTGGCCTTAGTCCGAACAAACATCGAACACAGCGCTAACACATGCCGGAAATATTAAGGCAAGGCGCGCGGTGTGGCCGTATGACAGAGGAACATGGAAAATTGCTGTGTTCTGTCGTGTTCGCTGTTTGTTCGGACTGAAAACACGTCCGCGTGACATTTTTAGTCCAAGCAAAGAGCGAACGTATTGTGTTAGCGTGTTTCTCGTGTGGCATGCGGCTACAACTACAACACGCGTGGGACAGAATTTTTCCGGAGCGGATTCTGAGCTGTTCTCCATGTTTGGTAGAACAAACACGTCTCCCGTCCCTCACGAGCCGTACTACACGTATCTCTGTCTGTGTTCCTGTGTGTCTCCCCTCTCTGTCTCTGTCTGTCTGTCTCTCTCTCTCTCTGTCCGTCTCCCTCTCTCTGTCTGCCTGTCTGTCTCACTCTGCCTAATTCACCCCTGTGTGTGTGTGTGTGTGTGTGTGTGTGTGTGTGTGTGTGTGTGTGTGTGTGTGTGTGTGTGTTCTTCAACTCTCTCTCTCCCTTAAATTTCTCCACATGTTATTGTGCCTATTCACTATTAACCCTCACTTATCCCTAACGGTGGCGCATGCGTGCATACGTGTGTGTGTGTGTGTGTGTGTGTGTGTGTGTGTGTGTGTGTGTGTGTGTGTGTGTGTGTGTGTGTGTCAGTTGTTCCCATGATCATTGTTGTAGCCGAGGTGGCCATTTTGAAGGGAAACTACGTGCAGCTGTTCTTGAATGGACGCAGGGAAATAACTTAGTACGTTTCATTACACTATCTCTACTTCCGTTGCAGGGTGGTTAAGACCAGAGAGCCTGAATACTATGCGTAGTATACATTCTCTCCTTCACAAACGCGAGAGGTCATGTTCGAGTTCAACTTGGGGCAAAGAAATTGTCTTATTCATTCGGGGCGACCGTCGGGGAGGGGAGGGGGGGGGATTCTCTCGATGTTTGTTCGGACTGACTAACACGTCTCCCATGTGACATAAGGCTTACTGAAAATACCTGCAAGTATTGTCACAAACGGGGGAAACCACGAGTATGGGTAGGGGAAAGAACCGGAAGCGCGTAGAAACCACGAGTATGGGTAGGGGAAAGAACCTGAAGCGCGTAGAAACCACGAGTATGGGTAGGGGAAAGAACCTGAAGCGCGTAGAAACCACGAGTATGGGTAGGGGAAAGAACCGGAAGCGCGTAGAAACCACGTGTATGGGTAGGGGAAAGAACCTGAAGCACGTAGAAACCACGTGTATGGGTAGGGGAAAGAACCGGAAGCACGTAGAAACCACGTGTATGGGTAGGGGAAAGAACCTGAAGCACGTAGAAACCACGTGTATGGGTAGGGGAAAGAACCTGAAGCGCGTAGAAACCACGTGAATGGGTAGGGGAAAAAGCCGGAAGCGCGCAGAAACCACGTGTATGAATAGGGGAAAGAACCGGAAGCGCGTAGAAACCACGTGTATGGGTAGGGGAAAGAACCTGAAGCACGTAGAAACCACGAGTATGGGTAGGGGAAAGAACCGGAAGCACGTAGAAACCACGAGTATGGGTAGGGGAAAGAACCTGAAGCGCGTAGAAACCACGTGTATGGGTAGGGGAAAGAACCGGAAGTGCGTAGAAACCACGTGTATGGGTAGGGGAAAGAACCTGAAGCAAGTAGAAACCACGAGTATGGGTAGGGGAAAGAACCTGAAGCACGTAGAAACCACGAGTATGGGCAGGGGAAAGAACCTGAAGCACGTAGAAACCACGTGTATGGGTAGGGAAAAGAACCTGAAGCACGTAGAAACCACGAGTATGGGTAGGGGAAAGAACCTGAAGCACGTAGAAACCACGAGTATAGGTAGGGGAAAGAACCTGAACTTAGTGAATCAGTGATCAGTGTACCAGGTAAACAGTGCCATCAAAGCGCCACAATAATTGTTCGCTGGCAAAGATTTTGCCCAAACGAAAAGTGGTCGGATATTCAAGACTTCGTTTTAAATCGAATCATATGACGCACAAGTCTTCGCTTTTCTTTTAAAAAAAAATCGCCATTTTTGAAAATGGCGCTGGCTGTAAGCGGTCACATTTTCACGCCCCACCGAAAAGGGACTGCACTCTGGAGTCTACGTAGAAACCACGTGTATGGGTAGGGGAAAGAACCGGACGGACGTAGAAACCACGTTCGTGGTACGAAATGTGTTAAGTACCACCGCCCGCAAAACCTGAGGCATTGTACTGGGGTTTTTTGTTGTTGTTTTTTTTTTTTTGGTTGTTTTTTTTTTCTGCCCTGGTTCTGTTCTGATCCTCTTTGCTTCTCTCTGCTTTGTTCAGTTGTTAACTTTTTTCCTTTTTTTCCCAGCTGCCTGATAAGCAAACGCACAAGACGAGGGTTTTCAACTGTTGGCATCAGCACATGTGTGGTGAGTTAGCAAAGGCATATCGTTTTGGTTTGTTTTTTTTCCCCTCTATCCACGACGTGGGAAGGGGCTTACTGCGATCAGCTGCGTACGTCTGTGTGTGTGTGTATGTATCTGTATTTCTGTAAAATATATAAAGAACGCGCGCGCGCGTGTGTGTGTGTGTGTGTGTGTGTGTGTGTGTGTGTGTGTGTGTGTGTGTGTGTGTGTGTGTGTGTGTGCGTGCGCGCGCGTGCGTTTTCATTATCGAACTCCAAAGAGGCATTTTGTTTTGGTCAACTTTCAACAGAGGTCAAGGTCACAGGGCTTTGTCGAAATGCTCTGTAAAACCAGCCTATACCCACCGTAGCTAAGGCAGCATCAAAGGAGGCAACTAATCTCAGCTTAAGGCAGGAGGATTTGCTTCCCTTCTCCTATGTATAGCTGGCCCAGAGAACGAATACCGAGGAGAGGGTGGGAGAGCCGCTAGAATTGGAAAATGTCTGGGCGGGGGGGGGGGGGGTCCCAGCCCCAGCGTGGCCTTTTTTTCTTGATAATTTATTGTATACAGAGTGGTTCACACACACACACACGCACACGCACACGCACACACACACACACACACACACACACACACACACGCACGCGCGCACGCGCACGCGCGCGCGCACTGTGTCTCCCATAGACACGTAGTCAAAAAAGAAATTGTTTTGTGAGTACATTGAACCTGCTTTATCAGATATTCCCTGTAAAACGAATTTACCATTTATTTTGGGGTCAAATGATGTAACCCTTAGCATGCGTCGACTATTGTCTGCCAATCGTCCACCAGTCCGTCTGTCCTGTCTGTGAAGAACAATATCGTTGACGTTCTCACACTGTCTATCACAGCCAAGTATACATCAAATGTGGCCTGCCTATCAGTCTGACTGGATTGAACAGTGTTCATCCGGACTGTCTAGTTAGGGTAGCTGTCCCTGCCACCACCCCTCCCCCTTCCCCCATCCCCATCCCACCCTCTCCGTAACCTGTTCAAGTGTCCTGTCACTCTTGGGACGAGGACGTTAAAGCTGTGCTACGCGAACATGACACTGCCAGATAATGGTTAACAACAAAAAGGGGGAGGGAGGGAGAGGGGGGGGAGTGGCCCGTTGAACATATCCCAGAGAGGGCACCACGAAGCCAACGGTTCATCGACATTGAAGAAGACCATTATGCAAATGGTAAGGCTCGTCAGAGCTGTACGGGTCACGATAGGGGTGGGGGGGGGGGGAGTATACAAACGGGTCAGCTCGATATCGGACGAACAAGATGGGCGCCACGCATGAGTCTGCTGTAGTAGCATTGAAACCTGAACTTGCTAATACAATGAGCACGACCTTTAAACCCCAAATGGCCTGAAGTAGGTGTCACGGCAATGTTTCAGATCGTGTGGTTGATCCTAATACGTGTCACTGGGCCAACTGAGAGGGTCAAAAAGCGCAGCACGCGACGCCGGAGTACAAGACCGCTGAGCAAACTTTGGTCTCTGTCTCTATGTTCTTGACGAAGTCTGCACCTCTGTCTTTCTGTGTCTGCACGCCTGTCTCCTGTCTGTCGTTCTGTCTGTCTGCTTCTCTTTGTCTCTGTCCGTCTCTCTTTGTCTCTCTCTGTCTCTCTTTGTTTCTCTCTGTCTCTCTTTGTCTCTCTGCAAGTTTGTAAACTGACGAACTTTCTCTGTCAAAACGTTTACCGTTGATAAATAAAGTTTCATCATCATCATCATCTCTGTCTGTCTCTCTTGCTTTGTCTCTCTCTGTCTGTCTCGCTTTGCCTCTGTCTCGCTTTGTCTCTATCTCTCTTGTTTCGGCCTTATTAAGTTGTTTCTCTGAATTATGGGATGGGACAGATTTTACGCGCGCAGCAGCATGTTTCAGTGATAAACAAAGAGGAATGGCCCCATCCCATAAAACTGTTTCTCAAAATTTCATGCTATTTTGTCTGTTTTGTTGTGATTGTTTGAAACTGTGAACTGAACATTTGACTTGAGCCTCACGCTGGTCGTCTGACAGAGGATGCTTGTTCATGCTAGTGATTTCCCTTTTGCTTCTGTGACTTCCCTGACAGAATCACCAGCCCTCTAGATTTTACAGGTTTTCTGTAAAAATTAATTCAGCCAGGGAAGTCACAACAGCAACAGGGGAATCACAAGACATGAACATGTCTTGTCATACCTCTGTCATACGACCTGCGTGAGGCTGGCGTCAAATGTTTGGTTCACAAAACAAATAATAATAATAATGAGTATTGTATAGGCGCTTTACCCAATTTCACGAATCGGCTCAAAGCGCCGCGAACTGAACCCAACACGCACGCTCACGTGAATCACACGCATTCTTTCACACACTGGACATAAACACATTACAATCACGTGGTGCGAAGGGTCAGCTCAGCTATTTAAATTTGGAAGTTAGAATTGCATGTATTTTTCAAATTTGGTGGGCTGAACATTTCCAAAGCAGAGGGGGAGGAAGCCGGAGTACCCGGAGAGAACCCCCGACGATCGGCCCGAATGAACGACTCAGTGCAATTGCCGCCATCTTTGCTTCTCGGTAACCCGAGGTTAGCAGACTTATCAGCCCGAAAATGGCCCAGTAGTTTGACCTCCGACTTTAGCTCGAAGATAGAGCTAACCTCGACTCGTGTATGAGAAAATTTACCCCTAGAGCTAGTTTAGATCGAGGGTAGACTTTAGCCCGGGGCTAAAATCCCTAACCTCGAGTTTTACATGCGGATCCTGTTCATTTTGTACAGGAAGAAAAGGGACGTGGTTGCTTGCATGATTGTCCAAGTGCTGCTTTTCCTGAGTTTCCTCTTTGCCTTTGACGAGTCCGAGTCACTGTCCCTGCTGGCCGTTTTCTTAAGCAAACTACTGGATCTGGCAATCACGTTATTCTTCACCCCACAGATGAAGCAGGTACGTATGGTTTTATTTTTTTTTTGATTTTTTTTTTCATGCAGTGACAAATTTTTTTGTTTAGTATGTTATTATCCCTATCGGGGAATTTGGGCTGCTTATCCCAGGGTAAACGCGTCGCTGCTGTGCTGCGCCACCCGGCCTTCTCTCTGGGGGATGAAATCAGGTGAACCCGGAGAGAAATCCCCAGTGGGTAACCCGGTGGCAGGCACACACACACACACACACACACACACACACACACACACACACACACACACACACACACACACAGACAGACAGACAGACAGACAGACACACACACACACACACACACACACACACACACACACACACACACACACACAGAGGTTACCACCATCTAGGCTCGGCTACAGTGTGGAAATTTGACGGTAAACGCGTCATTTATAAACCAGTGTCCTTTACCATGTCTTTGGCAATGCAGATATCTAAGCTTCTATGAAATCTGTTCACAACACGCTAAAGATGTACAGCTAAACTAAAGACGATAATCAAACTAGGCTCACGTCTCCTGGGCCCGTATGTAAAACTCGAGCGGAAGAGCGTTGGACTTTCAATGTTGTGGTCGTGAGTTCGAATCCCGGCTTGCGCCAAATATTTGTGCTAGCCCTTTTCTCGTTGCCCCGTCCTTGACCCATACTTATTTGATGAAAAGGGACGTTAAACCCTCAAACAAGAACCCACCTACCCTCCCTACTAATCAGTCTTGACCATATTTGGTGAAAAAAGGACATTAAACCCTCAAACACCCACCCACCTTCCCATTCCTTTGGACTTTATTTAGCATTCTCACAGGGGTTGATTAACTGCTGTTTACACATTCTCCTACTGATAGTTACTACTTAATATATAGTTTGTTGTTTGTATGTATGTTTCCAGGATTGCTGTACGTTCTTCTGTTGCGATGAAAAAGGTGAGTCAGTCATTGCAAAGGAATTCAAATTCTCATTCTAGACTTTCAATGCTCGGGTCGTGAGTCCGATTCCCGGCTGTGGGCCAAGTATTTTTTCTGGCCTTTTTATTGGCTCCCTTGTGTAACAAAGGGAGTCTATGTAATGGCCCTCCGTCGTGTGTGTGTGTGTGTGTGTGTGTGTGTGTGTGTGTGTGTGTGTGTGTGTGTGTGTGTGTGTGTGTGTGTGTGTGTGTGCAGTAAACCTTAACATTGGCATTTTCTCAATGCTGGTAGATAGCCGTAAAACCTTTCAAAACATATTCTTTTGAATGACTAAAGCTGTCTGTTTGAAAATTTTACATTGGCATTTTCTCGGAATCTACAAATACCAGAGGTTTTTAACTTTGCGTGATGATAGACATTAATAAGAACTTTACAGGTATACATACATTCAATGGCCTTGTGTCAAGGTCAAGGCGTGCAAGCTATTTATGTGAAACCTTAACACTGGCATTTTCTCAGAAAAAAACAAACAGCAGAGGCGCCAAACTTGGCTTGCTGATAGGCAGTGCTAAGACCTATGCAAATATTACCATTTTAAATGACCTTGACTCAAGGTCAAGGTCATCAAAGCAGTCTGTCTGGAAATTTTACATTTGCATTTTCTCAGAATCTAGAACAACGAGAAGCATCTAACTTTGCACAATGATAGACATTGGCAACACCTTTACTGACATAACTGTATCCAGTGACAAGGCCATGCAAGCTGTTTTTGGGAAACATTAACGTTGGCCATTTCCCCGATACAACAAATAGTAGCGGCACCAAATGAGGCATGGTGATAGAAAGCAATGAGGCCTATGCAGACATTACTTTTTGAATGGCCTTGACACAAGGTCAAGTTCATTAAAGCTATCTGTTGTGAATTTTAACATTACCGTTTTTGGAGAAATTACAAATACTAGAGGCGTCAAACGTGGCATAATGATAGACACTGATCATGAGGTCTCATGGCCCAAGGTCAAGGCCATACAAACTGTTTCGGGGAAAATTGGGGCATGATGATAGATAGTGATAAGAGCTTTACAAACATACTCTTTTGAATGAGCTTGGCCCATGTCACGAAGGAGCCATGAAGGCTTCTGCCTCTCTAGTTTTTATTTCGTTGCCCCGCCTTTGATATCGCCCTCATTTGGTGGAAACAGGCTGTAAACCCTTAGTAGATTAGAGATGCTTAATCGTTTCGACCGGTTTCTTTTGCAGCTGACACCAAGGCAGATTCTGAAGTTTCAGCTTTAGACGACATACCTAGCGTCCACCGCCCCCCGAACCCTCCAAGCCCTCCGAAACCTCTGATACCGGCAAGTAGAGACTCAGACACTGACATTATTGTGTTTAGGCCTTAGTTTGTATCAACATGTCTCACAAAAGTTGTTTCAATATACATAATAGATGAACTAATACACAAAATGTTACGTCATATAATTTATCAACTCAGCAAAAACACTGCGAGAAGGAACCCATTTTTATCAGTCAAACAACAGAGCACGGACCGGTTAAGCACAAAAAGCTGACTGTACGCAAAACCCACCAACCTGGAGGAAACAACACGGGTATACATTTATAGCTGAAAAAGTGCCGCTTCTTTAGTCTGTAAAACTTTTTAAACAGAAACCACACCAGTTGTCGTATTGCACTATCAGTCTTACATGACATGACTTGACTAAACCTTGCACCTTCTGCATAAACATTGTCAAGCTTCAGCAATGTTGGTCTGATGTGGTTATACGCTTTACATTCAAACAAAAAATAATTCTCGTTCTCCACATTCGTCGGATTAAAGGGGCATGTGCTAATATTTTGGTTTTCAGCAATATATCTATGTCAAATATAGTAAAATGTTAGACGTTTTAACAGAAGAAAGTACATTTACGGTCACAAGAATAACAAAGTGTCACACACATGTACCGTCCACTACATAATAGGATCCATCTGATGCACTGGACATATCAAGTGAAAGTAGCGAAACAGGCCAAAAAAACAAGTCAGTCAAACAAAGAAAGCAAAAACCAACAACAGAAATGAAACAAAAACAAAAACCAAGAATGGAAACTGACTGGACTGTTAATTAATGTTATTGATGATAAATTGACTCAACCGTTCAAAAATCAAGTTTTACTCTCTCTCTCTCTCTCTCTCTCTCTCTCTCTCTCTCTCTCTGGTTCTTTGCCTCTGTCTGTCTGTCTGTTTGTCTGTCCATGTGTGTGTGTATGTGTGTGTCTCTCTCTATGTCTTTATACAAATTGTATGTTTATTAGTGTAGTAAGGACAGTAAGACAGTAAGAGAGACCTGTGCGTCTATTATCTCATCCTTGAAAAATAAAGTTTCAGTCTCTCTCTCTCTCTCTCTCTCTCTCTCTCTCTCTCGCTCTCTCTCTCTCTCTCTCTCTGTCTCTCTGTCTGTCTGTCTGTCTCTCTCTCTCTCTCTCTCTGTCTCTCTCTCTCTCTCTCTCTCTATTATACGTGTGTGTATAGAGTGACACACACCAAATAGACAGAGACAGACAGACAGACTAACTATGCTGTCCACACTCACTCAAGCGGTGGCATTAATTCCGATCCTTAACGTTTGTTTTATGCTTGTTGGATGCACAGTGCTTGTAGTTTATAGGACGTTCGGGTGAGGATGGACGTCATCACTTTCAGAAACTTCAAAACTCATACGCTAGTACTTACATACCTTTGCAAATAACTTTTTTTTCTCTGTAGGCAATACAACCAGCTCCCGGAAGAGCAGCACTGAGTTCACCACCATCTGCCGTGCCGAGGAGCAGTGAGCTGTTGGAGAGTCGGGCCTCCGAGTCCAGCTCAGTATGTGAAATATTTCATAGCGCGTTTGGGGTTTCAGTCGCGAACGGTTTTCTGGAATATTCTTCCGAAATTTCTTTCTTTGTCAATACTTCGGTGAAAATAGTGAGCAAAGTCTATTGACTTAACTTTTATTTCTATATAGAGAAACAACTTTAAAAAAAAGAAGAAGTTCATAACAGCTATGTATACAATGCCGCAATAAGAAAATGAAAACAAGAGTTCCGTCCCTTGATCATCACTCTATCCCTAACTGCTGCCACCAACCGATTTTTAATTCGGACCACCCAGACGTATATAGGAGACGTTAGGCCTAGAGCCGATGTGTATATGTTTAAATCGCTTCTTAATCCTGAAAAAAGACCTTTCTGATACTTTCTAGCAGGACAAAATGATTTTCTGCAGAAAAGTCAATCCTCTTTACTGCTTGAAAACAGCTTTCTGCAGAAAAATGGCACAGAGAAAAATGGTTTTCTGCAGCAAAACGGCACAATCGTGTTTTTTGTTGTTGTTGTTGTTGTTGGTAGTGGTGGTGGTGGTGGTGGTGTTGCTTTGGGGGGAATGGAAAATTGACTGATCTGCTTGTTGAATGCACAGTGCCTGTAGTTTATGGGACGTTCGGGGTGATGGTCATCACTTTTGGAAACTTCAAAACTCATACTCTACTACTTACATACCTTTGCAAATAACTCTTTTTTCTCTGTAGGCAATACAACCAGCACCCGGAAGAGCAGCACTGAGTTCACCACCATCTGCCGTGCCGAGGAGCAGTGAGCTGTCGGAGAGTCGGTCTTCCGAGTCCAGCTAAGTATGTGAAATATTTCATAGCGCGTTTGGGGTTTCAGTCGCCAACGATTTTCTGGAATATTCTTCCGAAATTTCTTTGTTTGCCAATATTTCGGTGAAAATAGTAAGCAAGGTCTGTTGACTTTACTTTTATTCAACCATTGATATTACTTTAAATGGCCCGCAAGCTCGACATATTGAAAATTTGAATGAAATTGCGAGCTGAAAAGGTTGATATACCTCCGAGGAGCCTCAAGTGATCATACACTGATGGCTCAAAATTTCTGCTGAAAAATCGACAACCCTCTTTTCTGCTTGAAAACAGCTTTCTGCAGAAAAATGGCACAGAAAGAAGATGAAGAAGAAGAAAAAAAAAGATTTTCCACAGGAAAACGGCACGATCGCGTTTGTTTTTTGGGGTTTTTTTTTTTTTGTTTTTTTTTTGCCGAAAAATGGAAAAGCTGACTGATCTGCAGGAAAAGAAACTGCTGTTTTGTCATCTTTCGTCAGTGTTTCCGCAGAAATGTTGCTTTATAATTTTTTTTCTGCACAAAAGGGCTGTTTTTTCCCGCATAAACTTTTTTTTCTGCAGCCCCCCCCCCCCCCCCCCCCCCCCGCAAAAAAACTAGGATTGTCGATTTTTTTCCTGCTGAAAAACTGCTGTTTTGTCCTATTTCGTTAACCATAATATGACTTCTTTTCGTAATTACCCCGTCTCTTCGGAAATCCTCAAACCACATGGTTTTCCCCCGTGGATTTGTGATCCTGGATATGTCAAAAGATAAGACTTCAAAATAAGAAGACAAGAAGGAAGTTCATTAAACTTGTTCCTGCCATCGCTGCTTGCTCCTTACGTGGGACAGGGGATTTAGTGTGCCCGCTGGATAGCAATTTGGTGTTTTGAAGCTTTTTGTTGTCGATGTTGTTGGGGTTTTTGTTTTTGTTATTTTCCCCAGCGTTGGCACTCGAGTATTCTTCTACGCTGGTCCTTCAGTCTGAAATTACCTCTCCCTTTCTCAGTTCAATTCAATTCAATTCAATTCAATACTTCTTTATTGTCCTCAAGGGGAGGCAATTTACCTGCGGCGTTAAATCAGACAACAACCACATAGACATAAAAATAGCTTTAAAAGAAACAAAGGAATCATTCGCATATATACCCAATGTAGCATGTCACAATAGTTAAATATGTAATATTACAACAGTAGCACACACACACGCACGCACCCGCACGCACACACACACACACACACACACACACACACACACACACACACACACACACACACACACACACACACACACACACACACACACACACACACACACACACACACAGAGTTTACACAAGCTTATTAATCAACAGCACTCTTACCACAAGGACAGCAATCAACACAGGTCCGTAGTATTGCGTAAATAAGACTCCGCCAGTCACCCTCCATTGAAGCCTTTCAAACAACCGTTACTACTTGCATTAGATATTTCTCAGTATGTGAGTGTCGTTGTGCCTAAACCGGCCCTGACCTTACGGTTTTATACTTCTCCCTATCCATTCGTTATTTTCTTTTTCGTTGAAGCGCTTAGAACTATCATTCATTAATTATAGGTTACAACTTGAATTTCCCCGTACCTTTGTACGGGACTGTATGTTGTACCAGTTACCAATTACAATATAATGTTACCATATCGTTTTGTTTTTGTTCTGTTTGTTTGTTTGTTTGTTTGTTTGTTTGTTTGTTTGTTTGTTTTTTCTGCAGTGCCATCAGTCACCCCAAACGCCCGCCCTGAACACTACTTTGGACACAAAAAGCATGAGGTTTGGGAGTGTAGATGGATACCCGTACAGCGAATCATCCTGATCACCATGTGATGCAGCAGCGCTGGACGACGACAACAACAACTACAACAACAGCACACACCACACACACACACACACACACACACACACACACACACACACACACACACACACACACACACACACACACACACACACACACTGTCTCACACACACACACACACACACACACACTGTCTCACACACACACACACACACACACACACACACACACACACACACACACATGAACGAGCACATCTTCATATTTTACGATTGATCGGTACGTTCTTTAGTATTGGCCTAGAAATAAACATATATTTCAACTCTACACTATATACATTTTATTTTGTCTGTTAGATTTTGTTGTTGGTGGTGCTGGTGATGGTGGTGGTGTTTTTTGTTGATGTTGTTGTTTCCATAGCTGGTACACAGGTATTAGTTCCTGCAGGTACGAGGGGACAGTGTTGTGGATGCAGCAATACGTCAGGGAAAGGACTTTGTGGTCAATGCGCTGCTGTACGGGGGGACAGTGTTGTGGATGCAGCAATACGTCAGGGAAAGGACTTTGTGGTCAATGCGCTGCTGTACGGGGGGACAGTATTGTGGATGCAGCAATACGTCAGGGAAAGGACTTTGTGGTCAATGCGCTGCTGTACGAGGGGACAGTGTTGTGGATGCAGCAATACGTCAGGGAAAGGACTTTGTGGTCAATGCGCTGCTGTACGGGGGGACAGTGTTGTGGATGCAGCAATACGTCAGGGAAAGGACTTTGTGGTCAATGCGCTGCTGTACGGGGGGACAGTGTTGTGGATGCAGCAATACGTCAGGGAAAGGACTTTGTGGTCAATGCGCTGCTGTACGGGGAGCCAGTGAAGTGCCTTCAGAACAGGGGTGATGTGGTCAGTGACTTTTGAAGACGGGTGTATGCTTAGTTTTCAAACATATGGCTTTATCTCGGAGCATTTATGGTCGACCCTTTTAAATGGAAGTCGCACTGGATACACTCCAGGCTGTTTTGTTCAGCACCTGCGGCGAAGGACAACATAAAAAGGTGACGTCAGCGGTAACAGTGGTGAGGAGGGGAAAAACACAAAACAGCCTGTTGAAATCCGGAACGTGCTTCAGACAAGACGTAATAAATAGGTGCTTCATTGATACCTTTTTTTTTGCGGTAGCTCAGCGGTGACCCATTTTCCGACATAATCTGCCGTCGCCTGGAAAAAGGGTATAAAAGCCAGTCAAAGCCGTGAAGACTAGACCCCTTTTTGGATGGTGACGACAGTAACTTCGCGTCTGTCGGAATTTTCTTTTCAGCTAAAGAGGGACAGCCTGAGACGGATCTACAGGGTACACAGCAAAGCGGTGGGGTGGTGGTTGTAGTGGTGGGTGGGTGGAGGGGGTAGCAGGGGCAGGGGTAGTGGTGGAGGTAGGGCCAGGGGTAAAGCGGGGGAAAGGGGGTGGGGGGAACGTGAGTTAGAGAGAGAGGCGTAGTTGTTGATGTCAAATTTACGTTTGTCAAATGTCGCAGCGAGTCCTTATCTTTAGGGCTACCTGAGCGTGCATGATTTAGTCTGAGGACTTTCGTAGGCAAGTGAGGTGTCACAGGCCTGTTAGTGTCGTTACATTCTTGTGAAAGCATTTGTCTTGTGTGTTGGTGAACTGACTTCACTGACATTCTTTTTTCTCGTCACCGCATCTCGACTTCGTTTCTTGTGAGTGCGACAAGGAAACTACAATGGGCGGAACTGAGGTAATAATTATAAGTTTTACAACACTTTGTCTTTTTTATTTTTGTAGCGCCTTAGAGCTTGAAATAATGCAACACTTTGTCTTTTATATTTTTATAGCCCCTTAGAGCTTGAAATAATGCTAGAAACTAGAGCTCATTTAGTATAGTTCGCCCCCTTGGGCCGTATCGGGCGAACTATACCAACGCATCCACGCTCATTTAGTACAGTTCGCCTGCTTAGATCGGTTTAGGGTTAGCTTTAGGGTTAATAATAATAAAATAATAAGTATTGTACAGGCGCTTTACCCAATTTCGTGAACTGGCTCAAAGCGCCGCGAACTGAACCCAACACGCAGGCTCACGTGAATCACACGCATTCTCTCACACACTGGACATAAACATTTACAATCACGTGGTGCGAAGGGTCAGGTCAGCTATTTAAGTTTCGGAATTTAGAATTGCATTTAGTTTTCAAATTTGGTAGGCTGAACATTTCCAAAGCAGAGGGTTATGTTTAGATTTAGGTTTGGGGTTACCTTGTGGTAATGGTGCAAGCGCTATGTTGTTTGGACGGTCGCAGTGCATTTACAGCAGGTGCAAATGACACAAGGGGGCGAACTATACCAACGCAGCAGCACTAGAAGATGAAATGTGTGACATGAATGAAGTGGACTGATACAAAAATGAAGAGAGAAACTGCTTCTTGCACAGCCAGACTACTTTTAGACGAATAACCCATCACCACAAAGCAAACGCTTATAGCAACAAAACAACAACAGCAGCAACACTACACACACACACACACACACACACACACACACACACACACACACACACACACACACACACACACACACACACACACCGTACCAGAACAGCCTCCAACGCTCCGACTTTGGGAGAATGCAAAGTTTCACAGGTAGATAGCAAAACACACCGTCTCATCCACAGTTGTTGCTTCCGTTTGCTTCTGCGTCGTTAAATGACCCGGTATGTGGTCAGATGTCACTGACACGGACCTTTTCCTTAGCATACAATGTGTACATAGGTTGGCTGGTTAATGCTTAAAATAACAGTAAGCGCTTTGAATGGTGAAGAAAAACAATGTCACGTAGAAAGCTGTAAAGCTGTTTGCCGAAAGACGTGATGTCCCGTTTGAGCATGGAGACTGTTCTTAACTTTGATGCTTCTCATAATTATGACAGAAATACGGCTTCTTTGAACATGGGGTGTTTGTTTTTTTCTGTATGAATATGACGGTAATGGTTTCTATATATAGACTTAGTCAGCGAATTCGCTTCAAAAGCTAGCCGTAGGGCAAAGCATCCGCGACGCTAGACTTTGTGGTGGTCTATGTGGTGGTTGCTATAAGTGACTGTTTGGATGCAGGGTTGGTGGGTATTTTTCTGCCGCTTTCGAAGCTTTTATGCTGTTTGCCAGATAGAAGGATGTTTCATTTGGCGATGGCGACGCTTTTCGTGACTCTGTGACTCTCATAGCAGAGAAATACGACTTTCTTTGAGCCTAAGCCTTTCTTTTCTACCACATATGGGTGATACAACGAGACGGGACAACGAGAAAGGGGCCAGCTAAAATATCTGGTCCCAACTGGGAGTGGAACTCACGACCCGAACATTGAAAGTCCAATGCTCTATCGCTCGACTATCCCGGCTCCCCTTTTTGGACGTAAGGGTGAAGAGCACTAGATGAAAAGTTAACACAAGGTTGTTGTATTCAGAGTTGTCTATACTTACAATTTAGATAAACTATTTCCAGCATGCAGGCGCACGTGAACATATGATATGGTAGTCTTAAAACTGGCGCCTCTATGTTCGTTTACTCCGCGAGATGAAAAACTGCCGCTTTCGAAGCTTTTATGCTGTTTGCCAGATAGAAGGATGATAGTTTCATTTGGCGATGGCGACCGTTTTCGTGACTCTGTGACTCTCATAGCAGAGAAAGACGGCTTTCCTTGAGCCTAAGTCCATTCCTGAACAGACAACTTACACGCCGGGCAGTCACTACAGTAGGCTCAGATGCTGTATTATGCTCTTATCCCAAGTGACTGATTCAGCCAGCGCATTCGATGAAAAGTTTTCCAAACGCTGTTGTATGCCTGTTATACACTGGACTGTAATCATTATAAGTACACATTCTTACGAGCTGGTACAAGACATGTTTATAGAAGCCAAACAAAAAGCACATTTAGTGGCAAATAAAAGGAAGCATTCTTCTTCTTCTTCTTCTTCCTAGTAGTAGAAGTAGTAGTAGTAGCAGTAGTAGTAGTAGTAGTAGTAGTTTAGGTTACACTCTGCGGGGTCTAACCAGCTCGAGAGTGGAGGTGTATGTCATGCCATATTCATTTTCGGGTCAGTGACTTTACGAAAAGGGCGTCGGTATGCGTTCGTACCAAGACAGATCACACTGTCCACAAACACGGTACTTGTATGAATAGCCTCACCTCTCTGCACTGTCAAGCTTTAGTAAGCTGGGTACACAGACTGTATTTAATCGGGTCACTGACTCGTCTGAGCAGCCTGAAAAGAAAAAATTCCACGCGGGGTCCGCTTACTTCAATTTGGCAAGCCAAATGCCTTTGTTGAAGATGATGCAAAAACTTCAGTGCGCAGAAAGTTCCAAATGCAATCAATTTCTCTTGTCACCTACACACAGACAGGTCAAAGCGACCGGTACAGGAAAAAAAAATCATACCAGGCGATACACGGCAAGGGAAATCTACAAACGGCATTTAACTAGGTGCCGGTAAATTTCCTCCGTACCCGCTCTCTAGTCATTCAACTCTGCACCTTGAACATAAAGTGGAAAAAACGACAGCTGAAGCTTATCAGTCTCGTAAATTATGCTAAAGCGTTAAGCCACACTCACCAGCTACGCATGAGGTTAGGGTAGGGGGGGGGGGGCGGTGTGTGTGTGTGGAGGGGGTGTCCAGGTGTCTAAGTGGTGCCAAGATAGATACCACGGAAACAGCTCAGAACGATCTGTGAACATAAAAATGGTAGTATCAGCCCCTTTAATTCATTGGGAATTTGTTGGGAAGGTTCTCTGGTCCAGGCCCTCACAAACATCAGTATAAATAATGGATCACTAGATATACATCATGTCACCCCATGGCATCAGGGGGGTAATTGTTATCTGATACATGAAACCCGAAAACACAACAACACAAAGACGTGCACATGTATGCTCATATTCCAGACAGGTGACTTTACCTGAAAGTAGTTGAATCTTAATAGCACCAGAATAACTGTTTGCCCTCTTGACTACACCCCGTGCGTGGTGTTTGGAACACTAGGCGAACCAGAAGTGTTTCCACACTATTGTACTGTCTCGCTCGTAATTTATGATGGCTGAGTGTCCAATAAAACGCTTGTCTCCATTCCGTGTGGAAAAATTCCTCCACTTAACTTCTTTACGGGTGGAAGAGGGAGGGGGGGGGGAGAGAATAGCTCATTTGTTTCTTTCTTTCTTAAAATTCTCCGGCCGCGACAAAATATTTGTGTCCGCCTTTTTGTCTGTCTGTTTTACTTATTTTTGTAGTCTCTTTTATCAAAATGTTTATCAGTTGTGTGTCTTATTAGTATGCGGGACAGAACTGCAATTTCCCAAATCTGGGATCAATAAAGTATTCTGTATTCTGTATTCTCGTTGCCCTGTCTTTGATACCACCCAGATGCCCGTTTAGGCGCTCAGAACTGTTAGGCTTCAACGCCATATGAATAATGCCATTAGTAGTAGCAGTAGTAGTAGTGGTGACAGTAATAGTAGTACTAATGATAGGGCGGGCCTACAGCAAGTCCTCAGAATGTTGAGACCCATTTTCTGGGTATATATATTGGGCTCGCAAATCGTTCTCTTTTGGTTATGTTTAATATCGCGCCACTCAGACGCATGCATAGGCTGGCACTCGATCATCTCAAGTTCGGTTAGCTCCATCCAGAATAATACAACAGTGCCCGGGTGTCCTTGACATTTCAGAAAAGTAAGAGATATTTACAACTGGCAAGCGGGGCCGACTTGAGTGTCATGCACGATGCAGTTGAGTAGATGACTGAATTTATTGTCAACATTACCCCCCCTGATCCTTGCCTACTACAGGTCCGTCACTTCGTCCTCCTGGCTTAATATAAACTAAAGGTTCGGTAGCATGAAGTCTTTGTCTGAATTTCAGGGCAGATCCTTGAGGAAAGTTCATGAAATTGTGCTCAGCATTAACAAATATAGGGACGTTCTAGATTCTGTGCACTTACTCTACTCCCTGACATAAATGTTCATATTTTTCACCCCACAAAGCCAGACGTTCACACTTTCATTTTTTTTGCGCGCGCGTGCGTGCGTGCGTGTGGTGTGTGTGTGTGTGTGTGTGTGTGTGTGTGTGTGTGTGTGTGTGTGTGTGTGTGTGTGTGTGTGTGTGTGTGTGTGTGTGTGTGTGTGTGTGAGTGAGAGAGAGAGAGAGATAGAGAGAGAAGACGCGGAAATGTGTATTGGGTAGGTGTTGCAATCCCTAATCTAGATTTTGCCCGCTGATGTTTATATGCGTGTTCCTATTCTTTTTTTTTCAGGAAGTGGAGAGGGGTAGCTGGGGTCGAAAGCTGGATTTCTTCCTGTCCTGTGTGGGGTTTGCTGTGGGTCTCGGCAACGTTTGGAGATTCCCCTACCTCGCCTACAGAAATGGAGGAGGTGAGTGCCGCGGGGGGAGGGGGGGGGGACGCCCCCCCCCCCCAAAAAAAACACAAAAAAACAAAACAAAACAAAAAACAAAACACAACGGGTGGAGGGGGAGAGGGTATGCGTTACTGATATTCAAGTGCCGCTTCTCGATCAAAATCCAACAAGGGTGGAATTGAGGCCAAGTTCTAGTTTCTTCTTTTTCCTCTTTTTCTCCCTCTGCTCCCCCTGGCTGTCTTCCTCCTTTTTCTTGTCTACATTACAATATTCGTTTTGTTTTGGACGAGGGGTGGGGGCGGGGGGGGGGGGGGTTGAGGGGGTTGGAGAGCAAAGGGGCAAAGATACTCTCCCCCCTCCCCCCTCATCCAGCCCCCCTTCTTCCGCCGCCACCTATGGGTGTATGCATGTGCATGCTCAGTAGTAACATTCCGCTAAATATCAAACAGAAACGTTGCTCTTTTTCGTCTTTCGCGTTCTATTTTTGACATTTTGAAATATGCACAGGAGGGGCTGGCAAACACCATGAAGTGAGGGGATGGGGTGTGCATTGCAAAGAAACTGAGCATTGGAAGCTCACCCTCATTGATGATGATGATGATGATGATGATGATGATGATGATAGTGGTGGTGGTGGAGGTGATGATGATAGCAACTATTATGACGCCGACGAAATAATATCGAAGACTGATGACGACGACGACAACGACAACGACGATGATGATGATGAGGATGACAATGACGATGTTAATTTTTTCATTTTTCCAGCTACGTTTTTGTTCCCGTACATCATCATGCTGGCCATTGCTGGACTGCCGCTGTTTTTCATCGAGCTGGCGCTGGGTCAGTTTGCCAGCGAGGGACCCATTACTGTGTGGAAGATGAGCCCATTCTTCACAGGTATACAGTAGTGAAATTTCAGTATCTTTTACACATGAAGCTGGAATAGTGTTTTTAAAAAGACCCATCCTCTAACGGTTTTAGACTCCCAATTCGTTTTGAGTTGGGTTTTTGTGTGGGGCCTAATAACATCACACTACGCACAAAATTGAGAAATCTATAAATTAGGGCTATAGATACAGTCAAACACGCTTTAAGTCCAGCGCTCAGGGGAAATGGACTTTTGTTGGACTGATCCGTGACGACGGATATGGTCGAATGTCGAAGAGGGCTTCGAGCTAAGCGAGTTGCACGCATTCACACCCCACCCCCAGCCCCCCTAGAAACTGACAATTTATTTCTCCTGGTCAGCATCCCCCCCCCTCCCCGCAAGAATCGGTTTAGAAACTGACAATTTATTTCTCCTGGTCAGCATCCCCCCCCCCCCCCGCAAGAATCGGTTTAGAAACTGACAATGTATTTCTCCTGGTCAGCATCCCCCCCCCCCCCCCCCGCAAGAATCGGTTTAGAAACTGACAATTTAGTTCTCCTGGTCAGCACAAGCCTGCTGCTGGAATTAATTACACCCATCACGCTTCTGAAAACCTACATTTTGAGATGGTCGGTGGTCTAGTAGTTAAGACTTCGTTACCAACGCCCGCATGTGGTGGAAAAGGACGTTAAACCCCCAAACACCCACCCACCCTGTGACAACCTTCGTTTTTCTCTTGCAGGTATCGGCTTTGCCATGGTGATTATCAGCGGCGTGGTGTCTGTTTACTACAACGTCATCATCGCATACGCCATCTACTACATGTGGGTGGCTTTCGTCAACCTTGATGACGACCTGCCGTGGGCCAACTGTGACAACTGGTGGAGAAGTGACGGCTGTCGGGACAAGCCTTACCCTGACTTCAAAAACCTCAACGAGACAGAGGCCATGGAAGCGATCACCGGTAATATTGCCAGATTTAATAATAATAAGAAGAAGAAGAAGCAGAAAAAGAACAAGAAGAAGAATCGCATTAATCTACGTCTGTCATCCCAGACATTTGGCTCAAAGCACCGCGAGCAAAACCCAACAGGCACGCTCATGTGAATCATACGCATTCTCCCAGACACTGGACATGAACACATAACAATCACATGTTGGAAAATGGACCTGCATATGTTGGAAGATGGACCTACATATGTTGAAAAATAAAGTTACATATGTTGGAAGATAGGCGTCTCAACTTCTAAACACCCTTCCACACTCACAGTCTATACCTCTGCTTGCAGGGGACGTGTACAAAGAGGACTGCATACGCGAGCTGATGCTGAACAACAGCTTTGCCATGAAGGTGGAAGACGAGTGGGGAGCTAGTAACTACAGTCAGCTCAACTCTACCATGATCCGTACTGACCTCTTCAAGCAGTGTGCCAAGGTCTTTGTCAGCCCTGCTGACGACTTCTGGACGTAAGTCTACAGCAGTTTCGAAAAAAGGGCCTAAGTAGTATGGATTTAAAAAAGTAGTTATATCCTTTTAACTTTTGACGGTAGAAGTCCTTGCTTCATTTTCTGCCCCAACTCTGAGCCAGCCCTCGTAGTACTCCTTCAAGTTCGTTAGTGGAATTCAAGGAAATCTCGGAAGCTGGGGAGAGCGGTAGAGCTTTGGACTTTCAATGCTCGGGTCATGAGTTCACTTCCCGGCTGAATATTTGTGCTGGACCTTTCCCGTTGCCCCGTCTTTGATATCACCCATGTGTGGTGAAAAAAAAAAGGATATTAAAGCGTTAAAAAAAAAACAACAAAAAAACTACCAACTTCAGAAGCTGGGGCAATCTTTCTTATTCACGATGATCAGGATACGGGTGATGCTGCTGAGGAGGTTCGTGTTGATACTACGTGAGAGGGTCACATTCCGCGCTTCCAATCATTTTAATACAAAAAAGACCTCTCTTAAACCAGGCATGGGAATGCTTGTCGCTTGCTGGAAACAATAGAGTCGACCGTGGCAGTGTGCAGTATTAGCAATGTGATTATACTCCAGTTCCTCAAAGCTCCAAGCGATGCTTGCATGTATCCGGGCCGGCATCAGTGTTGCGTTGTGTGTACGCTGTGTTTCAGGAATTACGTGTTGCGGTTGAACGAAGCTGAGGACTTTGGGAACCTGGGAGGCATCAGCTTGAAGAACATCCTGACACTAGCTCTGGCCTGGGTTCTCATCTTCTTCTGTCTCATGAAGGGCGTCAAGTCATCCGGCAAGGTCAGGAAACAATGACGTGACAACTTATGTGTATGACTTGAATAAATTAGAAATGAGTCACACATTACTTTAAATCGACTTGTAGCACGTACTTTAATTTCCAACAGCAGTTGTCATCTTTGCCCTCAAGTTCTACGGTCACTTTAAATAATTTTCTTTAATACGTGTTAAGTTTATGTGATCCGGCTTAGACTAGGACTGAGACTGGGTGTATCGATGACGTCATCACCTTTTGTGCACTTGCAGGTTGTGTACTTCACAGCTACTTTCCCTTACGTCATTCTGATCGTGCTGCTAGTGCGTGGGGTCACGCTGGAAGGTTATATGGACGGCATCAATTTCTACGTCGTGCCCGAGTGGGAGAAACTCGCCGACGCCAAGGTAGGCAACTCGAAAATCTGAAATAGTGCACTCTGATTTTGAATGAAAATCTGGAGATAATGAGGACTTGTTTAGAGGTGCCTTGTACGCATAGCAGAGCCGTCTGCCACACTCTCTGATAAAAAAGATTGGTTGATTGTTTTTGTTGTTTATGTTGTTGTTTGTTTGTTTGTTGTTGGGGAGGGGGGTGTTTGGTTGTTTTGTTGTTGTTTGTTGGGGTTTTTTGTTGTTCTTTTTCTTTTCTTTTCTTTTTCTTGTTTTTGTTTTTTGTTTTGTTTTTTTGTTTTGTGTTGTTTGTTTGTTTGTTTGTTTGTTTGTTTGTTTTGGGGGTTGTTGTCGCATGTTTCATTACTTTACTCTTTTACTTGTGATTTTGCGCTGCCTAAAACAGTCACTCACTCACTTCATACTGATTCATGTAGTGACTGGTGTTTACCTAGGTGTGGGGAGATGCGGCTACGCAGATCTTCTATTCGCTGGGTGTGGGTTTTGGAGGTCTGCTCACGATGGCCAGCTACAACAAGTTCAAGAATAACTGCTACAGGTGACTTGCACGAAGGAATACTCAACTCTCTTTGTTTGTTTGTTTGTTTGTTTGTGATAACTTCGATTGGATATTTATTTTCTGTAAAGCGCCTAGAGCGTTACGCAGATTAAGCGCTTTGTAAATTATTATTATTATTATTATTGTTGTTCTTGTAGTTGTTGTTGTTTATTGTTATTATTATTCCACAGGGGAGCCGGGATAGCCGAATGGCAGAGCGTTGGACTCTCAATGCTCGGGTCGTGAGTTCGAATCACGACTGGGGCCAGATATTGTGCTGGTCTTTTTCTCGTTGCCCCGTCTTTGGTATCACCCTTACGTGGTGGAAAAGGACTTTAAGCTCCAAAACACCCACCCACCCTATTGTTCCACAGGCGCTTAAACCACCATCGAAGCAGGTACTAAGGACTTAAGTCCCAATGGTGATCCTTACTACCCTTCCAGCTTTCCTTGTGGCTCGTGCTCATGCGGGCTGCTCTGTCGGTTACGATGGTTATTGGTGTTTGAATATGCGTAATTCTGAAGCGTCTTATATAAGTGATTATTTCGTCACTTTTGATGCGCAGCTTGGTGGTAACTCTCCTTGTGTTGGTTTTGTATTTTTCAGGGACGCTATCACGGTTGCTCTGATAAACTGCGCCACGTCCATCTTTGCCGGGTTCGCCATTTTCTCTCTTCTGGGTCACATGTCGTACAAGACCAACCAACCCATCGACAAAGTGGCTGACTCAGGTGCGTGAATTTTCATTTGCTCAACATCAACCTGAAAAATCAGAGACATACATAGAGAGATAGGAAGCTGGTTACATCCTTTGCTACCCTAGGAGTAGTTCGGGTAACCTATGAGTGATCGGGGACGCCACATCTTGGATTAGAGGGACGCCCTGCCTACCCTAGGAACCAGTCTGTTGTTTCAGTAAATTTCAAGTAACACAACTCGAAGCCCTCCATGGAACTCCACATGCATCCTAAGCGTTTTTGAAACAAGGTATCCAACAAAGGTAAACGAGTATTTTGCCCCAGACAAAGTACTGATGTGGGAGATGTGGGTGAAGGACATAAATACACAGGACCTCAAAATGCCCATATATATTTCCTATTAGCCTCAGGCATCATAGTCACCCCTAAAAAATGCTTTAATCTAGAAACAATTACTACCATGAACAGACCATTCAAAGGCACGCACCTGACAGGGGTTAGACAAATTATGAATGTCTCCTTTCTGCTCGAGCCTCACTGGAGTAATGCACGTCTACTTTCTCTTTAGGCCAGAGAGGCAGTTCACACAAATACGCTTGCCCAAAAGAAGCACTGTGCATGGCCCCATGGTCATTTTGTGTCCTTACGCCTGTTGGACGTTACGCCCTCAAAGAAATAAGCAACTATAATGTCAGGAAATGTTGAGCCATCAACAATTAAAAATAAATATAATTCTGAATCGCGACATTTAAACATTTGAGATGTTCGCACCACCTGGTTGTGATGTGTTGATGTCCGGTTTATAAGATAATGCACGTGATTCACGTGAGCGTGCAAAATCGCGGCGCTTTCAGCCAAGCTGTAAGTTGGGTAAAGTGCCGATATAGTCCACGTGATTGTTTATCATCATTTTCTTCTTCTTCTTCTTTTGCTTCTTTTTCCCTGTTCTGCAACATTCTGTTTGTATTGTAGGCCCTGGTCTGGCGTTTGTGGCCTACCCAGACGGTATAACCCAGCTACCGGCACAGTCACTGTGGGCGTTCCTCTTTTTCTTCATGATCCTCACACTCGGTCTTGACAGTCAGGTAAACTTGCTACAACCAAACAGCATAACTACGACCTTACCCGTGTGCGGAGGGGGGGGGGGACGTGGGGAGGGAAGATGGAGGATGTGTGGGAGGAAAAAGGGTGAGAAGAGGTATTTTGCAAGGGGCAAAAGGTGTGTGAATTTGTCTTTCTTTTTTTCGGGCCGGTGGGGGGGGGGGGGGGCTTTAACCAATCTGCACGTTATCTTCAGGAGGTGTGTGTGGGGGGGGGGGGGGAGAGAAACTGGTGCAGGGAGGAGAGTTGGGGGGGGGGGGCGGTGTTTTCACGAATTTGCACCAGCTTGCACGACATCTTCATGAGGAAGTCTGACGAAAAGGGGCGGTAGAAAAGAAACTAGTGATAGTAATACTTAAAAAATAAAAACAACAACAACAACAACAAAAACACTGATGACCTGTTTAACTCTTTGAAGACGTGTCAGCGACATAGTCGCTGACGCCCCAACAACCCCTTGGCGACGTGTCAGCGACATAGTCGCTGACACTTTCTCCTTATTTTCATAGGGCATCGTTCATTCAGGGGAGGCAACTTAGTGCAGAGTTGGACACATTAGGGTGTTTGCAATGGGTACCTACCTCCCTTGATGTAGTTTTGTATTAGTTTGGCTCTGTGAAGAGGCTTTGTGTTCGGAATTGGAAGCTAGCTTTTTTTGTGCACAAAATGGCTTCCTCCAGCAAGCATGCACGCAATGACCGAGGCAATAATCGCCCAGTTAAAAATGTGACATATCAACTCCACAAACATTTCATGAACCCTTTTGGACATTCTGCAGTAGTGTGTGTTGTGAAATGACTTGTAAATCTTATGCTCCATATGGACTACTGACCCTCCCCTGCAGTAAAAATATTTTTTCCGAATGCCCGTTTGTCACCATATTTCAAGTCAATTTTGAGGTAAGAAGCATGTTTTTTTTTTTCATATGAATTTTATACCATTGGAAAGAGGAGGAAATGCAGATTTCTGTGATATAAACAGAATTGCTGTAGCACATGTGTTGATTTTTTTTCCATTTTTTTAAAACCCTAACAAAAACGTGCGTCACGGGGGGTCGACACTGGGCTAGTGGGTGCGTCTTCAAAGAGTTAATGAAGTCAGTTTACTGCCTTCTTTTGTAGTTTGCCATGATGGAGACAGTGATCAGTGGCATCACAGACGTGTTCAAGGACTCACTGCGCAAGCGCAAGATGGAATTCACGCTGTTCTGTTGCGTTGTGGGTTTTTTGCTTGGCATACCACAGACAACCAAGGTTTGTGCTTCTCTCTCTCTCTCTCTCTCTCTCTCTCTATGTGCACGGGCGCGCGTTCGTGAATGAGAACTTCCCTTGCATTCAAATCCAAGCAGTTAAGTAGTCAAAGTGACTTTTATGTCTGATTGGTGCTGTTAGGGAGGTGGGGGGGGGGGTGAATGGTAGTTAGAGGTTATTCAATGACTCTTTTCAAGTATTTTAAATCTTTATTGTCTTATCGTTTGAAATAGAAGCAAAACGTTTGGCACAGCAACCCTTTAGTGACTTTTCCGCTCTGATCAGTTGAATTTACGGTGAACGCCCGTTAAGTTCAAGTATTGTACGCGTTGCTTGGACAACGCCAGCGACTGGTGTTGTGGTGTGTAGTGGTGTTGTAAGTTGAGTGTCGTGGTGTCGTACCTGGGGTGTCGTAGTGTCACATGCGGCGTGTAGCTGCACATTTGCTAGTGTCCGTGTGAAAGGCACATGCGGATTTGTCAGTGTTTGTTTGTCTGTTTTTAGGGCGGAATCTGGGTGCTGACCCTGTTTGACTGGTACAGCGGCAGTTACAACCTCATGTTCATCGCTCTGTGTGAGCTAGTGTGTCTCATGTACGTGTACGGTAAGTACACGAACTGTGGGAAGATGCTTTATATAATAATGAGTATCGCCATGCCATATCAGTCTTGATGGTCATCGTTCAGTGATTGAATCCATATGTACACGTCACGTTTGTACCTCGTTTCACCTTCTTCAGCCGTCTTGTTTTTGTTGGCTTTTTTCTGTCTTAGATAGATAGATAGATAGATAGATAGATAGATAGATAGCGGAGATCCGTTCATTGCTATTGGTCCATAATTATAAAATGTGTCCTAGGAATGTGTCTTTCCCTAGTTACATGCAGTCTTATTTCACACGCGCACTACATTATAACATATATAACAATCCACATGAAATATGATAATGATATGATAATAACACCCCGTACCCTTACCCCCCCCCCCAATTTTTTTAAACCAAAAAACAAACAAACAAAACAAACAAAAAAGGGGAAAAAAGGCAATAGTAGTTGTAATAATGATATCGATAATTCAAAGTATGTCTATAATTATAATTTCTTGCTAACTGTACCGGATAAATCTCCGGGCGCAGGCTTCAGGAACTTCGGTGACGACATTCACATGATGGTGGGCATCAAACCAGGCATCTACTGGCTGGCCACGTGGCTCGTTATCACTCCCATGACAATTTCGGTGAGTAGTCATCACTATGTGCTGTTTCATGTTGTTTAATTGTTTATTATCGAAAACGTCTGTGCAGTTACGTGCCATTTTTTTTTTTTTTTTTTTTTAGTCATGTCTCATTTCTTGTGGGTGTGGGGGATCAGCGATTTGTACGTTTATGTTTTATTTATTTATTCATTTATTTACCGATCTGATTGCTATAAACGCCCCTTCGCTGCAAATCAGGCCTGTGTACGACAAAATTACCGTGACGCGGTAATCTGTGACGTTATACCTTGACACGTTTGGCTTTTTTGATGCATGAGTTAAACGCATTCGACAATAAATTTTCCAAAACGTTTTTGTATGCGAGACAAGTGTATTGAGTGTGTTTTGTTTATATTTCCCTCCAGTTTATCATCATTATCGGCGCGATCCAGTACACCAAAGCGTACTACGGCAACTACGTATTCGAGGACTGGGTGCAGGGAATTGGATGGGTCATGGTCGTCATTCCGCTCGTTGCTATTGTCGTCGTGGCTATCGTCCAAATGAAACGCTATGGCGTGGTGCGTGTTTCATCCTTTTGATGAGAATTTTACATGTTTGCTTTTTGGTTTTGTCAGCAGTGTACTGACGTTATTTCGTGCGCGCGCGCGCGCGCGTGTGTGTGTGCGTGCGTGCGTGTGCGTGTGTGTGTGTGTGTGTGTGTGTGTGTGTGTGTGTGTGTGCGCGCGCGCGCGTGTGTGTGTGTGTGTGTGTGTGCGCGCGCGTGTTTGTGCAAGAGAGAGAAAGGGAGAGAAAAGGAGACAGAGACAGACAAACAGACAGACAGACAGACAGGTAGAGGAGCATAATTAACATAGGGGTTTGTTTGTTTGTTTGTTTGTTTGTTTGTTTGTTTGTTTGTTTGTTTGTTTTTTGTTGTTGTTGTTTGTTTGTTTGTTTGTTTTTTTTTGTTTTTGTTTTTTTTTTGGGGGCGGGGGGATCTTACCGACGCGGTAATTACAGCATCTGTTCGAAACTCAGTGTTTGTTACAATTTGGGTGTTCGGCACCTCAGTAAAAGACCGCTTCAATCGTTGATGTTGTTGTTACTGTTCAGTGCTGTTGTTATTTTGCCAGACACTGACACGACTATAGGAATCAGCTTATGCACATCGCAAGGGGCAGTACCTTGTTTGTTTGAATAACAATAGCTTGTTTGGTAGAAGTGTAATCAAATATGCTGCTTTTCTTGCAGCCCGAGTGCTTCAAGCCAGATAAAGACTGGGGCCCAGCTGACCCAGAGAACCGAACCGGCCGCTATGCTACTCTTCCATACCACAAGGCCCACGCCAATGGAGTTAGTAACGGCGGGTATGACAACATCGCTTACGTCAAAGGAGATGACGCAGTGAACGTCAGACTGTAGACTGGCTTCCACTGACTATGATCAGGTTTTCCACTGATCGTGACGTCATATGTGATCAGTTGTATGATTACTCTCATGATATGACTTTAACGACTCAGGAGAAAAAAAATTAAAAAAAACGCCCATCAAATGACATTTCTAGGCTGACAAATCGTTCGGAGCGTCTAGCATCATACTAATTTAATTAGACACATGCAGGTTCAAATGCTGGCACTGAGCCAAGAGAAGTCTCAATGCAACGTGAAAAGCAAGTCGGCTGCGGAAGTAAAGTGTTGTGGTCACTCACTGAAAAGAACAGCCTCGGGCCTCTTCAGTTTTCATTTGCACAGCCACAGACGTCAGTGAATGGCATTTTTAACTCTGTTGTTACCAACAAAGTTTGGGGTTGTGCACCAGTGGCGTCATTTAAGAAAAAATCATGTCTGCATGGATTTAAATGTGGCTTCGTGGGGAGTGTTGCACTTTGCTTATACCCGTGTTTGCTGCAGTGACATCAGTCAAAGAATCATCTTATAGTTATCCTATAATCATGCTAAGAATCATCTTATAGTTAAGAGAAAGAGTTAATTTTAAGCAAACAGGCACACTATCTGCAATTGTTCTCCCCCCCCCCCAACACACACACACACACACACACACACACACACACACACACACACACACACACACAAAATTCCAAAAAATAGTTTTCTGTGAAGGTCTCGAATTTTGTTCATGCTTCATGCTTGAATTCCCCAGTCCCTTCCTGTACAACCGGCATATAATTATGCTTCATATTCTTTCTGAGGTTGGGAAAATTGTAAAAAGTCTTCACCATTGCAAATAAATCGCTCTCTGGACAAAAGTCTGTTAAATACTTGGTGTCCGAGAGAAAAATTCGATGTTCGATGAGTGTTATTTAAAAAAAAACCATGATAAGAATATTATTGTTTGCATTTTGTGTGCTTAGTGTAAGCAGTACTGGTAGTACCTACAGTAGTATATATTATAGTAGAAGTGATGGTGCTAATGGTTCTGGTAATCGTGGTGGTTATGTATGGTCGACTCTGTAAGATATCGAAAAAAGAGGTGACATCTCGACGGCACGGCAGTTATTAATACTTTCCTATTTTTGAGTAGTCACAGCCTCAGATTCTCCATGGCAACCCATCTCATTTCTTTCTGCCGTGCAATGGGCACAACAGGGTGAGTCCCTGACGTTATTTGATGGGAAAAGGGGTTGATTTCAAGATGAAAGACATTGATGTGATGTTCTTTTTCCACAAAATGACATAATGGATTTACTGTGTTTCGTCAACACACAACAGCTTTGTCAAGCAATTCGAGGGTTCCCTGCCATCGATACAGACAGAAAGAAGAGAGATAGGACGTTCTTGCAGGGAACCCTCGGATATCCGACAGACAGTTCCACACATGAGATTAGTCTGTTGAAATATTGGAGCACTGTGAGTGGCTGCACTGAATCAATCTGGCTAAGTGTCAATTGTTCAAGAACACATAATAAAATAATAATAATAATGAGAATTGTATAGGCGCTTTACCCAATTCCATGAATCGGATCAAAGCGCCGCGAACGGAACCCAACACGCACGCTCACGTGAATCACACGCATTCTCTCACACACTGGACATAAACACATTACAATCATGTTGTGCGAAGGGTCAGCTCAGCTATTTAAGTTTCGGAATTTAGAACTGCATTTATTTTCAAATGTTGTGGGCTGAACATTTCCAAAGCATCATTCATACATATGCACTCTAAATTACGGGGAGATGTTGTTACAAATAACCATCACGAGCTGTTCAGCTTAGTACATACACGATTACTGCGAAGCTAATAAGAGTCATCAAGTGATGATCAAGTCATCAAGAGCAACCAGTGATCAAGTACAATTTCCAGCTAACTGGATGTTATAAACATTTATTTAATTACAACCACTTACAAACAGCAAGGTTTTGTACACGTAGCATTACATTGCATCCTTATTTCCAAATGCAAAACAGAGCAGGAAATGTACAAATATGAATGGGCTTTCGTAATATGTAACTGAAGACACATCAACTAACGCCTACGTTCGATTGAGTGGTTTTTTTTTTTTCCCTCATCACCATGAAGTAAACAGAATAGTCATCGCGATCATCATCATCATCATCATCATCCTCTTCTTCTTCTTATCATCATCATCATCATCATCATCATCATCATCATCATCATCATCAACAACAACAACAACAACATCACCATCATCATCATATATGACTGTCAGGAACGCCGTTCAAAAGGTGGATCAATCCACACGAGCTGTGCCGTTGAACGAGACATTGAATACAGTCTTTTAGCAGAGGCGCCCGCTGATCCAATCACAACCCTTCGCTCCAGACCGGACGCGACACCCCATTTCGTCATCATCACCTCGTCCTTCACGGCCAGCGCCAGGTTTTGGACGTCAGCAGATTCCTCCGTCACGACTCGCACGGGGACAGCACGTGCACGCAGAGCCCGGACCACGGCCAGGTCATCACGTGGGTCACCACACAGCAGCAGAACATCGCGGTACTGCAGGTCACCCTGACCTGATCACACAACATCAACAACCGGTCAGACAGGTGGCGGTGGCGATGTTGAATACGAATGGATGACTCAAAGTAAACTGAAGTAAAGTAAACTAAAGTCAAAATGATGCTATTCTGAAGAGAGGGCCGGGGAGTGGGGGGGTGTTTGGGGGTTTAGCTTCCTTCTCCACCACACAAGGTTGAATTAAATGGGGCAACGAGGAAAAAGCCAGCACAAATATTTGGCTCCTAGGCGGGATTCGAACTCTCGACCTGAGCACTGAAAGACCAACGGTCTACTATTCGGCATACCGGCTACCCTATACTCAAAGGCAAAATAAAGGCGAAAGTATGAGGTAAGTGAGGTAAGTGTAACCAAACTTTACGTACACGCAATTTAGTTCTAGACAATCGATTATTGACAGTAAGTTAGCTGTAACCACAAAGGGAATGTACTCCTGTCTACGGTGAGACATTAATTTTGGTCTGCCAATATTTACCTCCCTTCCTTATCTTTCTTTCGTATCCTATCCCTGAAAACAAACCTATAAAAGTACGACATTCTGTGTCAAATATCAAACATCTGCTAAATAATCATGAGGCAGTGTATGAATGATCTGGAGTGAGTGAGTGAGTGAGTGAGTGAGTGAGTACAAAAGAGAAGACAAAAACACTGACCGGACGGGTCGACACGGAGCTCGTCCAGCATGTCGCAAATGACGTCACCACAACATTCACAATTTTCTGGAGGTTCCCCGGCTGTGTGACCAGGCTGACCCTTGTGACGGAGCCACTTGACTGTTGGGCCGTCTGTCGGGGCGGGGGTGGCGCTGCTGGTGTAGTGGGGCACATAACTATCACTTATCACCGATGACTTCGCCACTTCGTTGAGGACGGCAGGCGGAGACCTCAGTGGTATCGTCAGCCTCTCCTCACTCATACAGGGCGGTATGTTCTTACACCACATTGAAGCGGCCCACAGATGTAACGCTGGTACACGAGCAACCAACTCATTGCAGAAGTTACGGAACTCTTTACTGTGACAGAAAGTGAGGAGTGCATAGAGCTTTCGGCATAGAGCTTTCGGTTTGCTCGTGTGACGCATGTAGTTTGCTTTTAGGCAGCGCGAACGTCTTCTGGAGTAAGTGAGTTGTTTTACACCGTTTGGGATTTTGAATACATAAAAATATAGGAAAGAGAGCTACTGTTCCAATAACATAAAAACATAATATCCAACCAAATTCCTCAGCCACCCCCCCCCCCCAACACACACACTCCCCACGACTAGTTTGTGCCTCTGGCTGTTAACTGTAATGAGAAAGTTTTAACCACAGCCGCTTCAGTAAGTGCAAGTGACATTAATCTTGCACAACAAGTCCATGCAAAATGCCATTGTTACGCAACTTTGGATGTAAAAATTCTGTCTTAGTTACCACGTACATCTATTCCTTGATAAATAAATTGTGATGGGGCCCAACAAAAGTCGCGCAGCCAATTTTGAGAAAATCGGGAAAAAATAAACACATGAGGGTCAATTTTAGTGATTTTCAGAAATTTTTCATTTCCATTAAATCACTGAACAAATCCTGTATAAGTTCCAAGGCTGAATTTAACTTACAAACATACGAAAAGGACACTCACTACTACAACCACGCCACACTGACATGATACCAGTGACATTTTCTCAAAACAGTAGCTATTCAACAGCAATTTTTCAACACCATGCTGCGGACAGCACTTTCCGATGATACCAATCACTTTACAGTATATACCCGCAAAATTACCCTTTGTCCCCCACCCCCACCCCCACCCCTTTTGTGCGATCCCATCACTTTAAGTTACCCATTAAGCGCCTCGTCGGTGATGACGTTGACCTGCCCGTCATGTGCGGCGCCCGCCAGAGTATTCACGGCATCTTCCACGTCTTTGTCGTTGTTGACAAAGTCGTACAGATGGAGGTGGACACGCGGGCCGGCTGCTGGTGTTGCTGTAGAATCCGCCCCCAGGGCGTGCAGCAGCTGCTGGTGTATCAGGAAGGCAGCGGCACGGCTGTCACTGTGAGAACTCAACACATGCACGTCCCGTCCCTTGTGCAGCCACTGTAGACCCTTAATGACGAGAACCACAGTCTTTCCTGTCCCTGACAACACAGATAATGGACAGCTAAGTGTATTCTGTTTTGACTGGAAGGAAAATGTAATGATTATGGTGATCACACCATTATTTTATTTTATTTTAGTATTTTACAGCCGCTACAATATCACCTTACAAACAAACAAAAACAACAACAACATTAAAGGGGGTGAGCGGTGGTCTAATAGGTAGCGCGTCGGATTTAGCCGCTGCGTTATTGAACGGCCGTCACCAATGCCATGGCGATGAAGCGTGGGTTCGAGCCCAGGTCGTGCTTGTGATATGTGATACCGGTTTTTCCTGGCTGCCGGGCTGCTCATCGTAGAGAGATAGTACCTTCTGGCATTGAAACCTCGAAAGAAACCAAACAGAACAGCAGTGCAGGTTGTTAAGGGATGTCTATCGCCTTCCATCATTGTAGATGAGTTCAGTCTGTTGACGGACATCTGCCTTTTTTCAACAATAAAACAAAATGAAATATACTCCACGTTGCTATGTTTTCAACACCGACGCAAAGAGTAGACCGCCTTGTTAATTGGAACCACTGAAACGCGATGCCCGCAACCAGCGACTACCAAATAGTAGTTCGATCCCCAAACTGCGTTACCTGGAGGTCCAATAAGCCAGACCCTCAACAACCCTGGCCTGTTGACCAGCTCCACTTGTCCGGGGTGGAGAGTGAGGAGAGCCATCCGGAGCCCGGTGTGGGCGATGGCCTGTGACAGCCTTTTCAACTCCACACGCGGGCACGTGACACACGGTACTTCTATAGTGGTGGCAGGCCCGCAAAACCTGAAACAGTCCACGATCCAGTGTCGAACTGCTGTCTGAAATGTTATACATGTACCAAGGTTATACAGGCAGGAGACGCTGAAAAGCTCAAACTTGTACAAAATACTACGGGGCCAAAAGATGCAACAAATTTCATACCTCGTCTGACATGGGATGATGGGAACGTGATAAATGAGGGTGTGCGTAGGATGGAGAAACAGAGACTCGATCTGATGTGACCTTGACCCACCTGGCCACAAGCGTCTCATACACCGTAGCTGTCATGCTGACGTCATCACCGTTCCTGGCCACAGAGCGCCGCCACCAGTCACTGGAAGTGAGGTCGTCTGAACACAGGCAGCGTGAGACGGCTTCAGCGACATCAGTTGTCCCCATACACCGGCATACGTCCTGGTGTGGACACATTAACAATGATTATCTCACACACACACACACACACACACACACACACACACACACACACACACACACACACACACACACACACACACACACACATCTCACCTGCTGCACCTTGGCGTTGGTAGAGAGAGCCTGCAGCAGCTGTTGGGATGTAACATTAGGCAGCATCAGCGCCTTTGTGATGTTGACGGGCGCCACGTCTGACACAAGATGCTTCAGGACTGTCTCTGATTTCTCCAGCTGCTTCACTGCCCTCTCTACTCTATTCACCACCGCCTTGTCCAGGTCTGGGGTCTTGCTGGGGTCGTCCCCCACTGATTTGATCTCCCCCACGATCAGCCCGTAACTGTGATGCACAATAAGCACGTCAAAGTCTCCGCGTTTATATGCGCGATCAACATCACAGGGTCGCGGGAGGCAGGCGGCTGCGGCAGTGATGGGGTCCACCTGCTTGTCCAGGTACTGGCGGAACTGGAGCTGCGAGATGACCATCATGACCTCCTTGTCACTCTCAGCCCGATCCCGGAGATACTCAAGCACGTGCTGCTGCGCGCGGTCCTCCTTGACGTCACAATCAAAGACGTGAGGTAGCGGCTGACTGGGAGCCGGCTGGTCAGGCCACACGCAGCATGGTAGAGGAGGTTGAGGGGGCTGAGGGGGAGGTCCACTAGTAGGAGCGGACTGCTGGCTGGGCTGATCTGATGCTGCTTGTGGAACTAGCACCGACTGACCGGCTATGGTGTCCAGGTCGTATTGTACCCTGTTGAAGTGGAGTGGGGGGACGAAGTAGGTCTGGCTGTGGAGGTTGGGGTACCACTCCCCTACACGCTGTCGCCAGAAGGTCTGGGCCGCCTCCACTGGTAACTGGGCTTGACACTGACTGCCGTCTGGTTCCGTCTGTGTAGGAAATTATAAAGCGCTTGTTTGCTTTGTAAGCCACAAGATAGAAACTCGAAGGTCGTTCGCGTTGTCGAAATCAAGGTCAAACGACATAAACACAAACGTACATAGTGACATCAGATAAAGGGAGCAAAGGAGACGTTACAAGCATATCCTATCATCACTTACCGGTGGAGTGGCCTGTTCCTGACCTTGACTTTGGGAATCAGTGGGCCGACGTCCTGCGGGACTTGCCATGCTGACTATAATAGCAGAAAATGCTTATCATTTATGAATACTTTATTGTAACAAGCCGTACATTATACACATCGCCGGGGGGGGGGGGAGGGGGTAAACCAACGTGTGGAAATTAAAAAAAAGTTATAGATTAGGGTAATAGTACTTCACTCGCCTGTGAAACTTTTGAATGAGTTAACTATGAGTGTTGTATGTAGAGCGTACATGATCAGTTCGAGTGGTTTACCTACGTTTACAAATGTTTTCGCCTCCAGTAAGGTAGCTACGGCAAAACTTGCAACATCGAGTCCACCGAACACAGACTTGAACGTCAGTGACACATGTTGAAAAAAGTTGGCAGTGTTAACAAAGGCTATGATATACGGTGGTTTTGGGTATTACAACTCACCTTGTCAACAGTCGGCAAAACACATTCAGGTGTCCACACCACCAATGACACAGCTATCGGCTGTCACTAGTCACATATCACATTGTTATCGGTTTCCCGTTTGTCCCTGGCTGACTAAACCACTGCACGCTCTTTCTTACAGTTGGACGAACCTTGGTTCTTTTCTTGATCACACACTGCCCGAAAAGTTAACTTACTGAACAGTTATTACGTCACAATTTTCCTGGATGTTCCTTTCTCACACTGGCTGTAAACTAGACCACACCCCGACAAAACCTTGTATTCGCCTATCAGCACTGTTGATATGAAGAATGGAAGTGAGCACTGTGTGCCCGCCTTGTGTCGATCCGTGTCCCAGTTGTAAGTGACAAGCGTGAAGTTAAGTTTGCAGTAAGCGTATCTGTCGTCTACACACCAAACACAAACATAAAACTAACACCCGTTGGCAACAGTGGCGCTCCCTGTGTTGTTCGAGTCATAGTTCTGTTTTAGGAACAGGGAATTCGCGGAATGCGGAATGAATACATTGGACACAAGACTTATATAGTACAGTTTTTGCTGGTATGTGTAAAGAACTGTTCCTTTCTTTGAAATGGACCAGCAATTAAACCCAATCATTTTCATTAATATGCTTTTTTTTGGAGACGAGGGTTTTCGTGAGGCTTCTAGATCTCCGATTCAACAGAAGCTTCTTGATAAAAATAATGTAGCTGTTGGCGGTCGTTTTAACCGGCGTACAATTACTAAATATATTAGAATAAGTTTCATATTCGAGACAGAAGGACTCGCACTAAATCCGTTCCCTGATCATTCTCGCACAACGTGTACAGACTGAGCCGTGCATATACCGGTTTCGAATTCACCTCGCAAATTTACATTTCCTTCGAAGTGCTGCCATGTTTGTTTGTGTCATCAGTAAGTGTTTTTGTCTGGGTTTTAGTTTATGGGTGAAGTGAAGTTGTGTAGGTAGCATAAAAGGCGCCCTTTATTCTGTCACGTCATGATCCCCCGAAATACAATCATATCCCGTGCGTCTGACGAGTGCAGCTTTCGGCTTTCAGCTTTTAGTAGGATAAACGTTCAAAATACACCATCAACTGGCCAAAAAGGATGATAAAGCACCAAGACGTATTTTGGTCCAAAACGCTTAAAGCTCAGCGTTGATTTGCGTCTTGGATCAAAATACTAGTCGGTAAACAACAGCTTGATGGGGAATAACAGCTAATTATGACTCGGTGCATTGTTTGTGTGACCTCTGTCACAATGACAATCATTATACGATGAATTTTGAATAAAGTTGCAACACTCAGAGTCAGAGAGAGAGAGAGAGAGAGACAGACAATGACAATAACAATAATTCTTATTGAGAGAGAGAGAGAGAGAGAGAGACACACACACACACACACACACACACACACACACACACACACACACACACACACACACACACACACACGTAAGTGAGTTTCTAGGGTTTTAAGCTTAAATCATTCAGACACATGCACTCGCAATTACGGGGTAAAGTACGAAGTGCGATAGCCACCACCAGCTTTACACGAGAGTACAAAAAAGGAGAGATTTATTTCTCGATACACTGACTAGTTCCAAAATTTTCAGCTTTCGACTCACTTTGCTAATGGCCTCAAGCAACTATTATACAGTTGAGAACCTGGCATTATGTATTTTTCTAGCGTTAAGAAAACGACGACCGTTGCTCAGCTGAGTTGATATACTTTATTTTGCACTTTGGTTATTTCCTGTACAAGTATTGGTTTAAATAAGAATGTCTGGATGTCACTCTCAACTTTGAATGGGCCTAAGGCCTATCAATAAACAAATCTGAATTTTTCTGATACACTGACTGACTCCGATAAACAAAGGCATTCAGTTGGAAACTAATCTTACGAATATTTCCTTACGACCACTTCAAAGGCGTTGCATAATAACAGCAAAAACACACTCCCAACTACAGACCGGGAAATGAACAAATCTGTATAAATCATTTACACATGTCAAGGGTCAAAGTGACGGAAGAAATGTTTTACAAAGCACATACACAAACACGCGAGCGCCCGAGTACACACACACACACACACACACACACACACACACACACACACACACACACACACACACACACAGTTTATTTGTTTAATGAGTAGCTGAGCATACTCCATTTACACAGTTTTTGTCTACCTTACATCATCAAGAATAAAACTACCATCATCATCATCATCATCATCATCATCATCATCATCTTCATCATCATCATCATCACCATCATTGTCATCATCACCGTCACGATTATACTCCCAAATAACCACCCATGTCACTGTCAGGACAATGAATCACTGTGGATCAATCCACACGAGCTGTGCCGTCGAGCGAGACATGGAAAACAGCCTTTCATTAAAACCCACTCCTCCTCCGAAACCCATAACAACACGCCGCTCCAGACCGGACGCAACACTAAAGTTAGTCATCACCACTTCGTCCCTCACGGCCAGCGCCAGGTCTCGGACGTCAGCAGCAGGAGGTCTCCACTTCACCACTCGCACGGTGACAGCACGTGCACGCAGAGCCCGGACCACGGCCAGGCCATCACGTGGGTCAACACACAGCAGCAGAACATCGCGGTACTGCAGGTCACCCTCACCTGGTCACAGAACAACCACAACAACCGGTCAGACAGCTACCGGTAGAAATGCGATATATGATCTTTACGCCACACAAAGTCAAAACAAGTCTAGTCAATTCAAGACTGCACAACGGACGTTTCACACCAAGTTTAACATACTTCGGTAATGTACATCGTGCAAATAATATATACTTCATCAAACAAACTCATTCTTGTTTTGGTCGAGTGCTGACAGTACTAGAAGATTGTTCGACTGAATCAGTACGTGACGACGGTCGTGACTTTGCCCATTAATGATTATCTGACTGAGTGAGCATTATGCAACTGCTCTGATGCTGGGGGATGGCATGTGTGTGTGTGTGTGTGTGTGTGTGTGTGTGTGTGTGTGTGTGTGTGTGTGTGTGTGTGTGTGTGTGTGTGTGTGTGTGTGTGTGTGTGAGCGGCAGTACAGATGTGATATCTGGCTGGACATTGTACATGTGTACTGGTCTGATTGATGCCTGCATATTATGAATCTTATTTTATGGTATATCCATATAATGCCTTGCTCCCGCGGGAAACAACCCCCTCCTTGTCAAATACATCAATGTATAAGACAATAAACAACTTGAACTTGACTGAGTGAGTGAGTGATCATGTTTGTAAGTGAGTGAGTGAGTGAGTGAGTGAGTGAGAGATAAAACACTGACCGGGCGGGCCGACACGGAGCTCGTCCAGCATGTCGCAAATGACGTCACCACCTGTGTGACCAGGCTGACCCTCGTGACGGAGCCACCTGACCGTCGGGCCGTCTGTCGGGGCGGGGATGGCGCTGCTGGTGTAGCGGGGAACATAACTATCATTGATGAGTACTGACTTCGCCACTTCGTTAAAGATGGCTGGTGGAGACCTCAGTGGTGCCGTCAGTCTCTCCCTAATGAAACAGGTCGGTATGTCACGACACTCCACTGAAGCGGCCCACAAATGTAGCGCTGGCACACGAGCAGCCATCCTAGTGCAGAAGTAACGGAACTCTTTACTGTAACAGAGAATGAAGAGAGAGAGAGAGAGAGAGAGAGAGAGAGAGAGAGAGAGAGAGTCAGCAAACTGATCACGTCATCCTCACTGAGCGTATGTGGGAGAAAAGGACGTTAAATCCTTAAGCTCCAACCCACAGAGCGTAGAGTTTTTGACGTCCTTTTCTGACTGATATTTTTGTGTAATAAGTTTATGATCCCATGTAGCTTGCTTCAAGCAGCGTGGAAATCTTTGCCTAGTTAGTGACAATGGGGATTTACATACTGAGGACAAAGCAGTTTGTGCTTCTGGTTATTACCTGTAAAATGCCTTCTGTCGTGTGCATATGAAATGAACTGGATTTTGCACAACATAAACTTCAGAAAGACCCTCTTTGAAAACTTTTGAGTTGTGTATATTTGTGTTATTCGTCAACACTGACGACCATCGCCCGTTCGTTACAGTACTGCTTCCAGATACAGATGTAGCTACCCTGCACACGCCTCGTCGGCGATTACGTGGAGCTGCCCGTCATGCGCGGCGGCCGCTAGAGTAGTGACGGCATCTTCCACGTCTCCCTTCTTGTTGGTAAAGTCGTACAGATGGAGGTGGACTAGTAGGAGCGGACTCGTGGCTGGGCTGATCTGATGCTGCTTGTGGAACTAGTACCGACTGACCGGCTATGGTGTGCAGGTCGTATTGTACCCTGTTGAAGTGGAGTGGCGGGACGAAGTAGGTCTGGCTGTGGAGGCTGGGGTACCACTCTCCTACACGCTGTCGCCAGAAGGTCTGGGCCGCCTCCACTGGTAACTGGGCTTGACACTGAGTAGCGTCTAGTTCCGTCTGTGGAGAACATTATTAAAATAAATCGCCTACAGATTTGTACTCTGGCAATGATCATTTGCAGTGATCCAAAGATGTCAATATTTGTGATGAGTCAGCCTTGTTGTTACAGCTTGTTATTAGAATAGACGAACCCACTCAGCAAGACCCGAGGTCAAAGATGTCACTATGTGTGATGAGTCAGCCTTGTTGTTACAGCTTGTTATTAGAATGGACGAACCACTCAGCAAGACCCAAGGCCAAAGATGTCACTATTTGTGATGAGTCAGCCTTGTTGTTACAGCTTGTTATTAGAATAGACGAACCCACTCAGCAAGATGTCAATATTTGTGATGAGTCAGCCTTGTTGTTACAGCTTGTTATTAGAATAGACGAACCCACTCAGCAAGACCCAAGGCCAAAGCTCGCCGCTTTCCTCTCTCGTGTTCTGGCAAAACACAGTACGTCCATGACGCCGTTTATGGGAAAAGGGGTGATTTCAAGATGTGAGACATTCATGTACTGGTCTTTTTCCTCAAATGACGTCAATGGACTTACTGCTTTCTGTCCATGTTTCAGTCAAACAAGAGCAACAGCAACAACAAAAGCTATGGACGTAAAACGCATGGAGTCATTCATCCAGTTGAATGTTTTTACCTGCTAGAATTTCTTGGTATTTTACCTGCTCATTAGTCTGTTGTTGACCCTGGTAGGACGTGGAATGTAGAGGTCGTTCGGCCGGGGTTGACATGGTAACTGGCTGTGAATACCAACACTAGTATTAGAAGTAGGACAGTCAAAAACGCAGAGTTCAGTTTTGTTTGTTTGTTTGTTTGTTGTTGTTGTTGTTGTTGTTTTCAGACGTCATGCACCCCTCTCTCTCTCTCTCTCTCACACACACACACACACACACACACACACACACACACACACACACACACACACACACACACACACACACACACACACACACTGTACGACTAAACAATAATGACAAAAACGAAGCATGGAAATACTCACCTGACATTCGTACAGGGCGCTGGAATTCAAGTCCTTTCTTAGCAATTCATATTCAATTTAGCTTCTCAGATGGGTCACAGGGAACACGCGCGCTGCCAACCCCTCTCCCCCCCCCCTCCCCCGCAAGACCAAATAAAATGTAACGATAAATATGTAGCATGCAACTGCTCACCTTTCATCAGTTACGTGTGCACACGACGCTGGAATCCCTTTCTTATTTAATTCATACTGTCATGTCTTGTGGGCTCACACATAACCCGGCACACAGCGAAGGAGTGATGTCTCAGTACTAGTGACTGACCATGACTGATCTGCCCGGCCATGGAAAGGACAGGAACTACACTCAGGACAAGGAAATAAAGTGACTGACTTAGTCAGCAACACAGCCAGTCAGCCAGTCGCCGGGTTGCCGGTTCAGCCAGTTCCGACAGACTGAGGTGATCAATAGTATTGCCGCCCTGTGGAGTCCGTCACTGTCGACTTGCGATGATGAGAACTGATTGTGTCGACATGTCAACACGACAGCTCCGTCCGGGCTCTACTCTAGTTTACTGAATGTACACGTCTGCCGTTTCACCTCGCTAGTCACAGTACGAACTGCGTTAACATTTGAAATAGTGCCGAGAGGTCAGTCGCTATATATATATAGTCTGAGGAGCAGCCGGGTATGAGACACATACATGCGCTTTGCCTTTCTAATTTCCCGACTCAACGCTGCCTGCGAGGTACACACCGCGCTGCTTGTCGTTGTAATTCGGCCAAGGTCGCCGTGAAAGGCCGAATGTGTACAAGGTGTTCCTTGAGCGAGTAAAGTGGATGGCGTGGGGGAGAGATGTCGCTGCGCGCTGGGCTCAGTGTTCCATTCGTTGGTCTGCTTGTAACTACGGGAATTCCCGTACTACGTGATGTAGAGTTCGTGCTTCAGGGAGACCGATCGACTCTTCTCTTCACCACCTTCACCCCCCACCCCACCCCACCCCCTCCCCACTCTTCCGCCGCTTCCAGCACCACTATTCCTTGCCTGGCCACCTACTGCAGATTGCTTTTATAGCAGGTCGAACATTCAAATTCTACCACCGTTGTTATACTGCTAAAGCGCGGCTCAGTGTGTGGTCGCAGCGTCATCGAGTACGCCCTCAGTGAGAAGTGGCAGAGAGATGGTGCTGTAAATAGGACGAGGAAGGGGGTCAGTGCTGGGGAGAGGGGTGCTGGTGGAGGGGAAGAGACAACTAATTTGTGTACTTGTGTGTTGTGTAATGCATATGTCTGAGTGTGTCGTGTGTCCGGCGTTCGTGTGTGTGTGTGTGTGTGTGTGTGTGTGTGTGTGTGTGTGTGTGTGTGTGTGTGTGACATTCTTAAGCTGTTATGTATCCTATTTTCATTTGGACCGTATTATTATGTCATTTAATGTAGGTTTACGTATGATGTGTGCATGTAGTAAGACAGTCATGACTCGCGTGGACAACACCAAAACACTGACATACATTCCTATGACAACACGTGAAAATGAAAATAAGACTGATTACTAACTGATACATACGAGAAATCATAGATTTGAAAGAATAAACGTTTTCAGTCAGAGGATCATAGACAACTGGAATTCACTGACAACTCAGCTGTATGTGCCAAAAGCTTACACGAATTTAAATTGGAAGTTCATTAAAAAAAAAAAAAAGAAAAAAAAAAAAGGATGAGACATGGAAGAAGGTTCTTCGTGGAAGAAGGTAGTAAAGTAATTGTTCCCCCTTGGCCTGAGGTAGTAGAGTAGGGTAAATAATGACGTGTTTCCGGTTTGTTACGTCAGCGTTGTGGCGTATTTCCGCCGTTGCCCGGGCAAGATCGAGGTGAGTTCTACTGTGCTCTCCACTGGAGTCTTAGCCTACCTTCGACGGACACTCGCTACACCATTCGGCTGTCCCGGCTCTCCTACGGGTTGGGAGCGTGTCACGAGCAGTTAGGCAGAGTGATCATAATGCAATGAGTTTCTAGCTAAAAAGCAGGTAACTGAGATAAGGGGAAAAAACACAGCACCGTGGTTCATATAGTGCCGCTAGTGACATACAGGATGATCCCAAGAACTCCCAGCGCCCACAGCACTCCCCCGCACACCGCCGCACCGAGCATGCACCGGTGTAGCATCCGGTCCGGTCCCCCCTCTGAAGTAGTCCCCCGGGGGACCAATTCGTGGCAAAAACTGCTCTATAATGGTCCCCCCCTTAGACATCCAGCCTCGTTTTCGACTGGTCCCCTGGGCGATTTTGGTCCCCCCTCGCATCCAAAATAGGCCCCCTCTCGAACTGGTCCCCCTCTTTTCTAACCAATGTAGAGCTATGTCAGTATTTATTTTTAACTTTATTGTTACAAAACTTTATTGTCCCCAAAAGCACAGGGCCATAGGAACATTTTTTTTCTTTTTTTTTCCCGATTTATGTGCTTGTTGTTATTTTTGTGTGTGTGAGATATATTTGTTTGGTTGTGTTCTTGTTTCTTTCAGTTGTTTTTTTGCATTGGTTGTTTTTTGCTGTCCACATTTCCTGTCATTTTTTTAAAACTGGAAATAGCATTTAGAGAATAACATCAAAGACCAAGTATCTAATATTTTCTATACAACGCCATAGAAAAATATTTCTTCAAAATTAAGTAAGTGTCCATGACATGAAAACTAGTTGCCACCTTTGGCTTTCAGCGTACTTCAAGTAGACAGTCAAGACTGAGTACCAGTGTCTCAAATCATGACCCTTGAAACAACAAAAACAGCAGAAGACTAACAGTTCTGGTCTAAGGAGTGACACAAAAAACAGGAGCAAAGTGATGTCCAAGATTCATTATATAAATTACTCTGTCTGTTTTCAATGGGGCCGATTGCCAAACTGGCCCGTATTTCAGCCACCTAGGTTGTCGGCCTGGAGCCTCTCTTGTGAACACATACACGGGCGTGTCCAAGAGGGTGGCTGCAGCAAATATCTCAACCTCGGTGGCCCAAGTACGGAATGAATTGTCGTGTACTTATAATTATAGGCATGTTTGACACGAGTCACGTGACGTGTCAAGAAGCGTGGCGACCGTTTTCTCATCCCACAAAAAAAATAAATAAAAGAAAAGAAAAAACAAATCTAAACTTTTAAAAGTGATTTAACTTCGTAGATTTGCCGTTCTATGTAGCCTATACTTTTGTTTTTTAGTGGCGACCGTTTCCTCATCCCACAAAAAAAAAAAAAAGAAAATAAAAAAAACAAAAGTATAGGCTACATAGAACGGCAAATCTACGAAGTTAAATCACTTTTAAAAGTTTAGATTTGACACTGTAACCTTGACCCAGTTCAAGATCATCTTGAATAACATCTCTGTACAAAAATGAAAATAATTATACATATAACGAAAGAGGTGTGTGTGTGTGTGTGTGTGTGCGCGTGTGTGTTTGCGTGCGTGCGTGCGTGAGTGAGTGTGCACGCGTGCGTGCGTGCGTGCATAATGTGTGTGTGTGTGTGTGTTTGAGAGATGGGGGGAGGAGAGAAAGTGTGGGGGGCGAGAGAGAGAGAAGAGAGAGTGAGAGAGATCCAGAGTCACGTTTTCTACTGAGTTGACACACACTATAACAATAAAGTTAAAAATAAATACTGACATAGCTCTACATTGGTTAGAAAAGAGGGGGACCAGTTCGAGAGGGGGCCTACTTTGGATGCGAGGGGGGACCAAAATCGCCCAGGGGGACCAGTCGAAAACGAGGCTGGATGTCTAAGGGGGGACCATTATAGAGCAGTTTTTGCCACGAATTGGTCCCCCGGGGGACTGCTTCAGAGGGGGGACCGGACCGGATCCTACACCGGCACGCAGACCTGGCTTCGTCAGAAGCGCTAGACAGGAGTCCGTCGTTACGTTTCAGCTTCGCCCTCCACGATTTGTCCACAGCGTACGCGGCACACACCAGGCAGCACAGGAAACTGAGGTAACTCAGCCCAACCAGCTGGTTCATCGATTTTAACGGACGGGGTAGCAGCTCCTCGGAGTCCGCTCTACGGACGAGAATCGGCGCCAGACTGGTGCCCTCGCGGTGTGGGTTGTCGGCCGTGTTTTGCTGGTGCTCTTCCACGGCAAAGGCGAGAAAGTGCTGGTCGGTTTTCTCGTTATGTGACGTCTCTACGTAAGCGCTGACGTCAGTATGGTCAGCGATGCAGGCTTCTACGTCATCTTTCGCCGGCTTGTCTCCCATCTCTACTGACTCCGAACCTGAAACAGGCAAAAGAAAAAAAAAATCATATTACAGCGCAAACACTGAACCCGGCTTATACAGTATGAATTCCTTTTCGGCATCGGCCATCATACTGGCGCTGGTCACGTGATTATCCACCGTGATAATTATGCACAGATGAAACTATTTTTTTCGTTGCATTCAGTGTATGCGTGTGCGTTTCACCTTGCTAGAAAAACACGTCTGCGGTGGTGAACCTAGTTGTTTGTCGTTGTTTGTTTGTTTGTTTTGTTTCGAATTTCTTCTGTTATGTTTGTTTTTTTGCCGAGGGACACACGGAATTTGATAGAACAGACGATTTTATTGCACAGTGGCTAAATATAACAAAACAGCACAGGGAAGTCCTGATCGAAGCACACAAAAAAGCTCGTTCCAGTTTCGCCAGTCGCGGTTTGATCTTGAATGGTTTGAGTATCACGTGAATTGTTGTTGCGCAGGCCAAGGGAAGTAAGCACGTACGACGTCGATTGTGACCAGCTAGAGTTGCTTCGCCTGGAGCTAATGGCGCAGTGACCTTGCGACAAAGGCAAAATGGTAGGCCTACATCTACATACGCCGCTTTTTCTTCAGCGCACTTCCTCGCTGTTAATATCGACGAAACAAACACGTTATACCTCTGTGACATGAGACTGAGAGCGTTAGTTCGCCTACTCCGCCTCCACTGACTGGCACTGAGTCGGTGAATGACGCCGGGAGACTCGAGCTCGCATCAGTCCCAGCGTTTGCTTCAGTTTGGATGACTCAGTAAGGGGAGGGACTATGTGTAGTTTTGGCAACACTCAGCTGAGAGGTTACAGTCAAACCCGCTATAGCGGTCACCTTTATAAGGCGGTCACGCTGGTCAAGGCTGTCACCCCTCAGTAAGGATCCCCCGGCCGACGTTTTCCTGCATCGTTCATGGCTGCCGACATTGACTGACACTGCCACATGAAAAAAAAGAAAAAGAAAAAAAAAAGGACACGACTTGTAAGATACGTTACGTGATGCTTACCTTTCGGCGCTCAGTGTCAGTCAGTTTATGCGGCACGGAGTACAGCGGCTGTTCGACAATCTAGTCGCGGCTTGCTGCTGGACGGAGGAACCGTGGCTTCCACTCAATATAGTAGTCTAGGACTGAATACTGAGGTACCACCAGACAGTAGCAACGCGGGTATTGATCGGCCTACAGCCTCACTCAGCAGCCTAAACGTGAAGACTGAACGCAACCCAGCGGCGATGGGTTCAGTATACGGCACTGTGACCCACCACCCCGGATACGATGTGCATTATACTGCATCGATGTTGCACGAGAATGTGTTGATAATGACTGTAAATGTAACGACTGAAAACACACACACACACACACACACACACACACACACACACACACACACACACGATTCAACTGAGATTCAAGATTTTATTTTCCTTTTTTCCCCTTTTGGCGTATGGAGGATACAAAACAATCAAACAAACCATGATCACATAATTATAGAAAGATACGACAAAAGATATATGTACAACATAATTATACATAATCTATAGATACACAGGAAAGCGCTATCACCGCGCTTCCCATGATTGGGAACTGAATAAAATATTGACTACACTTGACACGGCCTCATTTTCCTCTGCATAGCTGCCATATTTGTCTGGGCCTGTATGTAAAAGTCGAGGTTAATTTAACTCACGGCTACGGGCCTAACCCAGACTAGGACAAAAATCCTTCTATAACGGCCCAGGCACCTTCCTGGAATGGGCCCGCTTCCTGATTTAAAAAAAAAAAAAAAACGGAAAATTTAACCCTAGAGCTAGTTTAGTTCGAGGTTAGACTCTAACTAATTACATACGGGCCCAGGACAGTCCGCGTGGGACTGAGGTGTGGCGCCGGGATCATACTGTGGCGGGGGTCTTTCAAGTTCAACCCTTCGATCAGCCGTAGTTACAAGTAGTTTATGTGTGTGTGTGTGTGTGTGTGTGTGTGTGTGTGTGTGTGTGTGTGTGTGTGTGTGTGTGTGTGTACTGTATAAACAGTTTTTGATCCTTGAACACACTGTAGACCAGAAACAATCGGCAACTGAGAAATCCAAACAAACAGACTCTATTAATTAAATATAAAAAAATGGACACGTTTTCAACAGATTACGAGATTTAACAATTGCCGTGAAACGTATAAAAAATAATTAACAAGTAACTATGCCCACGGACGACGTGCCGTATTGAGCTGTTAATATACAACTATGAAATCAAGCACCAGCGTTGTGGCGTATCAGTTTTCGCTTTTTTCGCCTTGGCGGCCTACTTGCGCGGCGTTAAGCCCTAAAAATCCACTCACTCACTCACTCATTCACTCACTCACTCACCCCTTGGCCTGACCGGGGTAGTAGAGCAGGATACATGATGGCGTGTTTCCGCTTTGTTACGTCAGCGTTGTGACGTATTTTCCGCCGTTGCCTGGGTACGTTCGAGGTGAATTCCACTGTGCTCTTCCCTAGAATCTGACCCTACCTTCGACGGAAACTTGCTCTACCATTCGGTTCTCCCGGCTCCCCAGGGCTAGGGGGTCGGGGTGTGCGTCACGAGCATTTAGGCAAAGTGATCAAAATGCTATGTTTCTGGCTGAAAAGCAGACAAGGGAAAAGAATATAGCACCGTGATTCAGACCATGACACCAGTGGCATGCAGGACGATGAAAACAATCCCTATCGTCCACAGAACTCCCCCGAATATCACGGTAGTGAGGATGCACTTGCAGGCAGACCTGGCTTCGTCAGACGCACTGGACAGGAGTCCTTTGTTACGTTTCGTCTTCGCCTTCCACGACTTGTTCACAGACAGCGCTCCAAACAGCGGACAACACAGGAAAGTGAGGTAACTCAACCCAACCAGCTGGCTCATCGACTTTAACGGACGGGGTAGCAGCTCCTCGGAGTTCACCCTACGGATGAGAATCGGCGCCACACTGGTGCCCTCGCGGTGTGGGTTGTCGGCCGTGTTTCGCTGGTTCTCTTCCACGGCGAAGGTGCGAACGTGCGAGTGGGTGTTCTCGGTATGGTGTGACGTCTCTATGTAAGCGCTGACGTCAGTATGGTCGGCGATGCCGGCTTCTACGTCACCTTTCGCCGGCTTGTCTCCCATCTTGACTGGCCCCGAACCTGAAACAAGCAAAAGAGAACATGTATTAGATCACTGGGCAGACAACCCGGCCTTTATGTCTTCAAAACGCATGCAAAAATCGCAGTTTTACTTGAAAGCTTCAGATCATTAGAAGCCACTTCAAGCCACTATTATGCAATCTGCAGCGATCTCGGGCCCAGCGGGGAAGGCCCACACCTTGCTTAATAGTGGCTTGAAGTGGCTGCTAGTGGTATGCAGTGGCTTGTTCTTTTTAACGAGTCTAATCTGGGAGCCGGAATAGCCGCCGAATGGTAGAGCGTTGAATTCTCAATGCTCGGGTCGTGAGTTCGAATCTCGGCCGGCTGGGGCCAAACATTTGTGCAGGCCTTTTTTCTCGTTGCCTCGTCTTTGATATCACCAACACGTGGTGGAAAAGGACGTTAAACACCTAAACACCCACCCCCTTAACGAGTCTTATCATACAGCGGGCAGTGGCTGGTCGGACTCGGGCTGTTACAGTTACAGTATGAACTTCCTTTTCGTGCTGGCGCTGGTCACGTGATATACACAGATTAAACACATTTTTCCTTGCACTCCATAGTTACAGTATGAACTTCCTTTTCGTGCAGCGCTGGCACTGGTCACGTGATTATCCCCTGTGATATACACAGATGAAACAATTTTTTCCTTGCACTCTGTATACGCATAAGCGACAGTTTAACCTTGCTAGCAAAGCACTTTTGCGGCCGGTGGTGAAACTAGCTGTTTGTCGATGTTTGCCAGTACAGTCTGCTCGGTTTCATTTCAGTGTTTTTAGTCGCCGAAGCACAAACGTTTTGAACTAGTTTCAGTGATAGAACAGACATCTTTTATGCACACTGGCTAAATATAACAAACCAGCACAGGGAAATCTTAATCGAAGCATACAATAAACTCGTTCAAATTCCGCCAATCGCTGTTCGATCTTGAATGGCTTGAATACCACGTGAATTGCTATTGTGCAAACCAAGGGAAGTAAAGACGTATGGCGTTGATTGTGACCAGCTAGAGTTGCTTCGCCTGGAGATCATGACTCAGTGACCTTGCGATAACTTCCGATAAGCGCAAAAAAGAAAATCCTTCTATTTCTACAACGTACTCGCCAGCTGTTGATATCGACGAAACAAAAACGTTATTCAATAATGCTAGATAATTATACTATACGTGACATGACATGAGGGTGTGTGTTAGCCTAAAATGACACGACTTTTTGAGATAAGTTGTGTGATGCTTACCTTTCTGCGCTCAGTGTTTGTTTACTATGCGGCACGGTATACAACGACTGACTGTCGGTCAGTCCGGCTTCTGTGTTGGTGCTGCGAAGCGGCTGAATATGTACTGGTATTGGTCGGCCTAAAGTCTCACAAGTGAGCAACACCGGAACGTTTGGTACGAAACCAGCAGCGATGGGCTAGTTCAGTTCACGGCATTAGTTTGTCAGTCAGTCACTGAAGCTTTGCCTTCCACTTCTAATACTGCCCTCGTTTCATCCGCTAGCCTACAGAGACCGAGTAGCGTGTTATGCGTGCTCGCTGTCAAAATGGCCACTCTAGCCTTGTTCTGCGCAGGTGAAACCGCTCGGCTTGAGCGCGTCAATCTTCTGTGTAGTAGTTGTGTCCGTCTGTGTCGCAATGTGACTGACGGTGTGTCACAGCGCTCTCGGTGTATGTGTGTCTGTCCGGCTCTCTACACCTCAGTTGTGTCTCCCTCTCGGCTGCTCAGTTCCCTGGGTAGTTTCTGTCGGTCTCTATCAGTATCTCTGCCTATGTCAGTCTTTCGGCAACTGTCTAACTAATCAGGGCCGGCCGGGGCTGTCGGGGTCTGTGTCTCAAGATGTCAAGCTGTGTCTCAGTCTAAAGTGAGATCGATCGGATAGGTCCCGGTTCAGTTTAGTTCGAACTGGAATCCCGACAGAGCTGCCGCCAACTTGAAATTTGTACATGCACAGGCTTTTTATCACTACTGAGTCCGGCCGTCGTATTTCAAGTGACTGACCTCATCCCGGCTCGTCTTATCAGTGACGTTAATCGTGTAGGCGGCGTGCAAAAAATGTGTTTGCGCAACAACAGGGTGCAGCTGGCATTGCACCTCGCTGCCTGCGGAACCGGGGCGGTAGTCTCCGAGAGAGTGGCTAAATCCACGGCGAGTATTACCACATACTAGTAGTGAGTCAAGCGGGAGATGCACCGCGCACACAACGTGCGGCGGAGAACGAGTGGTCGCTTCCGCCAGTCGGTTGGCAGGAAACTGGTTCAGTTCCCGGATGCGCCGGTGTGTACTGACTATACTGCGTCTTCTGTCACCAATGTTCCACGAGAATATGTCGATATGAAGTCTTCACGATTTCACGATAAGACGAAATGTGGGGTACTTACGATGCTGTGGGTTATATACATGGCCCTTCTCAGTCTGTCCAACCGACAATTGAAATTCCGAAGCGTTGTTCCGGTGCTGTGGCGTTTCAAGTTGTGAGGGGTGGGGGGTGTTGTAGTCCACATTATACGTGTATGTATGTGTGTTAAGTTTAGGAGGGTAGATCTCCGTGCTTGTTATGCGTGTGGTACGAGATGGTTCTACACACCAGATGTTTTAGTCGGGTCCAGCATTTCATGCAACTAAGGGCTTTGTGCTGTTTTCGGGCGTTATTTCATTTTGTTTTATTATAATTGTTATTTATTTATTTATTTGTATTTAATTTTACTTTATTTTTATTATTTATTTATATATTTGTTATTCATTGATTTATGGTTTTTGGTGTTTTGTTGGGGTTTTTTTGGTTGTTTTGTTGGTTTTGTTTTTTCTTTGGGGGGGGGGGGGGATGGGGGGAGGGTGGGGAGAGGACGTACCAATTAGAGAGATACTACTGCTGGATGCCGCTCTTCTTCACAGAGCTCGTCCAGTGGTTTGGATTGATACTGACGTGATGTACAAGTCCTTCCCCTGGTTAGGGATGGCTATATACACGGTCTGACTCGTAATTCTGATCTTTTGGATTATGTTTTGGGTACCGGTAGCCTGCCGTCACACAGTGACCCACGACGTAGATAAGACAGATTTTCAGAGCCCCATTCTTCGCCACTTCCCCTAACTCAACCTTTAGCCCGACGTTCCAACAATTTGCTGGAAGATTTACCTCCCTTTGTCCATTTCCCCGTAATTGCGAGTGCATGTATGTGAATGACTTGTTTGTATGCCGATTCTGTCACATCCTCAAACTGTATTAATCTATATCTGTATAAACTTAACATCGTCGTTTTCCAGTTTCCAGATGGGTGCATAAACTCTTCTTATAAGCATTCTTACTTTATAGATATTGTCTGTCTGTCTGCTCTCTCTCTCTCTGTCTCTGTTAAACTCCCAAACACCCATCCCTCTGTGTGTGTGTGTGTGTGTGTGTGTGTGTGTGTGTGTGTGTCGTCAGAGACACATTATCTACACACTGAGTATAGGCGATTCTGAGTTCTTAAAAGGGTTTACCTGGGCTCTCAAATCAGTGACGAGCGGTTTCTGTCAAAAGCACTGATCACAGAAAGCTACCACTGCCAACATTTAAGCTGTTCATACATGTAGTTTGCGTTCGTGCAGCAGCCAAAATATCAGTGGTGAGATTTGAGGAAACTTTACGGCTGAAAACTCCAGACAGCCGACTTTTCCCGAAAGGGGGGATAACTCCCAAAGTATTGTTGCAATCGCAATTCGCTCGGGGGATTTCTCCTAAAATCTTGAATTATTACGACAGAATCTACTTGAACAATTCTAAATGTCGTCAAGACAGTAACACATTAAAAAAACAAAACAAAACAAAAAAACCCTGAATGCATTTCCATCGTGGGGAAAAAGTGCATATTACATTAAACAGAAAACGCAAGTGAAATAAAAAGACGATTGACACAAAATTCAATAAATTTAAAAAGAGACCCAACAAATCTATGAATAACTAGAGGAGCAAAGCCTCCTTGGCTCACTTGTGAGATGGGATAAGGTCATTCAAAAGAGTATGTTTGTAAAGCTCTTATCAGGGATGCCACCGCTGAGGAGGAGGGTGAATTCGACGAGGAGGAGGAAGAGGGGCAGCTTGAGTAAAAATGTCACCTGGCAACAAGAAACTGCGCAGGGTGTGATTCTGAGATTCCGTGATTCTGTCATTTCATTGTCATCCCGTCAGTCCATTCATTCATTCAATCCATCCACTGATCTACCGATTACCTTGCGAATAAACTCCTGCTTCTGAACCTCGAATAAAGAAATGGACACTGTTTGAACGTCTGTTGAGAAGTGCGCACAGTCTGAATCCACCTCTACACTGCAAGCAGCTCAACTATATATCACTACATGAGCTAGCGCTGTAACACGTACAATGTATATACATGTCCAATTTTTTTTAAAGCTACAGAAAATTCACATTTAGTCGGTTTGACCGAGCCCAAATGTATGCGAGTAAAACTAGTTACTGACAAAACAATTAGTCCCAATTCGCATAAGGGGAAATGCTACAGCCATCATAACTTATTAAAACTATCGTAAGATTACCTAAGCAGTTATGATTGATCATTCATTGACAGCACATAAAGTGTTCCCTTGATCGCAGTATTTGTTGATGTTGATGTTAATCCTTGCATGTACCTTGATCCTGAATGCTGCTACCGCTGTGGTGACCATCGACGAATGTGACGAAACAAAAACAAAAAACAAAAAAAACTAACGAAAAAACAAACAAAAAAAATCATTGTCAGTCATACCCTCACAGCTATGCAATGATCACAGATACACTACACATTATGAACACTGGTGAAACACAAAACAATCACTGTCAGTCATACCCTCACAGCCATGCAATGATCACTTGTACACTACCTGATGAGAAAAGATACACCACACATTATGAACACTGGTGAAACACAAAACAATCATTGTCAGTCCTGACAGCCATGCAATGATCACTTGTACACTACCTGATGAGAAAAGAATCACTGCACATTATGAACACTGGCGAAACACAAAACAGTCGTTGTCAGTCATACCCTCACAGCCATGCAATGATCACTTGTACACTACCTGATGAGAAAAGATACACTGCACAGTATGAACACTGGCGAAACACAAAACAGTCGTTGTCAGTCATACCCTCAGAGCCATGCAATGATCACTTGTACACTACCTGATGAAAAAACATACACTGCACATTAACACTACTGGTGAAACACAAAACAATCATTGTCAGTCATAGCCTCACAGCCATGTAATGATCACTTGTACACTACCTGATGAGAAAATATACAGTGCACATTATAAACACTGGTGAAACACAAAACAATCATTGTCCATCACCCTCACAGCCACGCAATGATCACTTGTACACTACCTGATGAAAAAAGATACATTGCACATTATAAACACTGGTGAAACACAAAACTATCGTTGTCAGTCATACCTTCACAGCCATGCAATGATCACTTGTACACTACCTGATGAGAAAAGATACACTGCACATTAACACTACTGTTGAAACACAAAACAATCATTGTCAATCACCCTCACAGCCATGTAATGATCACTTGTACACTACCTGATGAGAAAAGATACACTGCACATTATAAACACTGGTGAAACACAAAACAATCGTTGTCAGTCATACCTTCACAGCCATGCAATGATCACTTGTACACTACCTGATGAGAAAAGATACACTGCATATTAACACTACTGGTGAAACACAAAACAATCATTGTCAATCATAGCCTCACAGCCATGTAATGATCACTTGTACACAACCTGATGAGAAAAGATACACTGCACATTATGAACACTGGTGAAACACAAAACAATCGTTGTCAGTCATACCTTCACAGCCATGAAATGATCACATGCACACTACCTGATGAGAAAAGATACACTGCATATTAACACTACTGGTGAAACACAAAACAATCATTGTCAATCATAGCCTCACAGCCATGTAATGATCACTTGTACACTACCTGATGAGAAAAGATACACTGCACATTATGAACACTGGTGAAACACAAAACAATCGTTGTCAGTCATACCTTCACAGCCATGCAATGATCACATGCACACTACCTAATGAGAAAAGATACACTGCACATTATAAACACTGGTGAAACACAAAACAATCGTTGTCAGTCATACCCTCAGAGCCATGCAATGATCACTTGTACACTACCTAATGAGAAAAGATACACTGCACATTATAAACACTGGTGAAACACAAAACAATCGTTGTCAGTCATACCCTCAGAGCCATGCAATGATCACTTGTACACTACCTGATGAAAAAACATACAATGCATATTAACTCTACTGGTGAAACACAAAACAATCATTGTCAATCATAGCCTCACAGCCATGTAATGATCACTTGTACACTACCTGATGAAAAAAACATACACTGCATATTAACACTACTGGTGAAACACAAATCATTGTCAGTCACACCTTCACAGCCACGCAATGATCACTTGTACACTACCTGATGAAAAAAACATACACTGCATATTAACACTACTGGTGAAACACAAATCATTGTCAGTCACCCTCACAGCCACGCAATGATCACTTATACACTACCTGATGAGAAAAGATACAGTGCACATTATGAACACAGATGAAACACAAATCATTGTCAGTCACCCTCACAGCCACGCAATGATCACTTGTACACCACCTGATGAGAAAAGATGCACTGCACAGTATGAACGCTGGTGAGGGAAAGAAAAGAAAAAAGACACCATGTGAAAATATTTTCATATCTCTTAAACTGATACATCGCAAAATCTGTAATTCAAAATTTCTTTGATTTATTCCCAGCAACAAAGAAAAATGCGACTATAAAATCATTTCCACTTGATGACGTGTAAATCCTCAAATAAACTGGTGACTCGATGAAAAGAAACTGATATAACACCACCCACCCCAAACGCCACAGATCATCCATAGTCTTCCCCATTTGTGTGCGCTAAAATACAACGGTGATGCCCTCTATTCAAATGCTGCTATGACTGAAGGTGGCGACCATGTTGTGATGATGGGCAACGTTAAACAGCATACTTCTCTTTGGATCAGTGACCGTCACCCGCACTTGTGGACCCCTCCTCCAACTGAACTGAACAGGCAAAGGCTGCAGGACAGAACAGAAATGGAAATTAACTTGTAATTACCGCAAATGTAAAGTGGATTTTCCTCATGAAACCAAGTAAGGGTCATGTGCGAACAACAAGTTTATATTGCCTGTTTCAGGAGCACGGCCTTATATTTACAACACAGTAATCACGTGGTTCTGAGAAAATGCAAACGTTAACTTTCAGAAGAGAGACAGCTTTAATGACCTTGACCTTGAGTGCATACTTACCTGCATCAACAGACCACCATCATCTCCTCAAAATGAAAATGATCTGAAACAGAAACTTAATTTTAGTCAGGGTACCTGGAAATTCAAGAATTACAGTCATAAATGACAACTGCATTTACTGATGAATATTACAACAAGCAAAGACAGGCGCAGTTGGTGGAGACATGCACGCGATATATTATTATTATTATTATTATTATATTACATGCACGCGAATTATTATCATTACTATTATTACATGTATTATTATTATTATTACATGCACGCGAATAATTAGTTATTGTTATTATATTATTACATGAACGCGAATGATTAGTTGTCATTATTATCACATTACATGCACGCCAATCATTTTTTTCCGCCACAAAACCATGGGATTTGGGGGGGGGGAGGGGTTGTTTACCACAGGTGTTGGTGGTTGTAAGCTGAGAGTTGCACCTCGTACTTAACAAAACTTCACAATAAGCAGTAACTGCACAAGCAACATTCATACAATACAATTAGTACATACTTTCATACACGCCATATGCCTGTATTTACTTTCACATGCATGCATACTTACCTTCTTGTACGTACCTAATGCTCGTATTCCAAGGCTTGACATTGGTAAACAAACACTTCCATTTGAACTGCTACTTACCTCAAGACACACGAGGAAACCAAATTGAACACCTGTGTAATCAAGCTGGCTCTAAGGAATAAACGCCACCACAGGCGCACTTACCTACATACTTACCTGTCCCCTCCCTCCCCCACCCCCACACAGTACCACAGTCCCCACCACCACCTCCCACTGTGCAGGGGTCAGTCACTGTCAGAACCCCTTGTCGCCCCCAGTCTGTGGTTCACGTCTGCTTCTCAACCCACCAACTCTCGGCCGACGCTGGAGCACCATCTTCCTAATGCACCTCTACTGAGAACATTCCCTCACTGACCTTTGTAAAGAGAGACCGAAGCTGCAAGTTGAGTGGTATGTATGTCCGCGGGCCAGAAAATGTACACCTGCCCTGACAACGCCATGGAACGGTAAGATTTCCGGTGTTGTATCTAGTTGTAATCTTGCAGTCGCATCAAACTAATAGGCATTCTTTTATCTTCTTTTATGTTCGTTCGAGTTCACCACAGAAGTGTAGCTGACAAGGCAGATGGATAACGCACTCTGTGTGTGGTGTGTGTGCGTGTGCGTGTATGTGTCACGGTGAGAGAGAGAGAGAGAGAGAGAGAGAGAGGGTGGGTGAAGGTGCGGGGTGGGGGTGGGGGTGGAGAGGAGGTTTGCCCACAAGTGCAAATCCCAGACGGTCATCTTTCACAGTCGTACAATGCAAACATCGTGTACCGCAACAACGGCTATGGTGTCAACGGAAGAAGAGCAACTCAGCTCACTGCGAACATGTATTTCTTAGCGGGTGATCTCTGTCTCTGCTTTCTTTAAACCATGACAAGCAAAAGTTGTATAAACAGCAACAAAGGCCATGACATCAACGGACAAAAAGCAAACATTGTGTATAGCAACAACGGCTATGATGTGAATGGGAGAAGAGCAACGTATTCTCTGGGTACATACATGTATTTAAGAGTGGGTTCTATATCTCTTTCTTTAAACCATGACAAGCAAATGTTGTACCAACAGCAACAAAGGCTATGACATCAATGGACAAAAAGCATACATTGTGTATAGCAAAAACGCCTATGACGCCAATAGAATAAGAGCAACTTAATTCATTGTGAACATGTACTTCTTAAGAGTGGGCTCTCTCTCTGCTTTCTGAGTCATGACAAGAAAAGGTTGTACATACAGCAACAAAGGCTATGACATCAGTGGACAAAAAGCAACTAAAACTGAACCTGCACTGGGAACTCAGTTAAGACAAATTTTCACTGTTTGTGCAAAATGTAATTGATAGTTAAGATTATTATTATAATTATTAACTACAAACATGCAATTCCTCAGTCTGGGCTCCGAAAGCCATGACAGCAAAATATAAAAAAGCAAAATTTGTATATACAGCAACAAAGGCTATGACGTCAATGGACAAAAGCAACTAAAACTGTGCCTGTGTTGGGAATCAAGTTCAGACAAATTTTCATTGTATGTATCATCTAGTACAAACATTATTTCTTCAGTCTGGGCTCCGAAAGGCATGGCAAAAAAATCTATGCAGTGATTGTAGTCAATGAGAACTTCAGTGATTGGCGGGGATGGTTTCCCGACAGATGCAATTACCCAGACGGTCTATCTCTCACAGTCGTACAAAGCAAACATAGTACTGGCAACAAAGGCCATGACATCAACAGAAGAATAAATTAATTGACTGCAAACGTATTTCTTTCTTCAGACTGGGATTTTCGTGCTTTCTAAGCGCCATGACAAGCAAAAGCTGTATGTATCAACAATGGCTATGAAATCAATGGAAGAGGAGCAACTTCATTAACTTCAGTGGCATCAATGGAAAGACAAGCAACTAAAACTGTACCTGTACTGGAAACTCAGTTAAGACATTTTTATTGTATATGCAAAATGTAATTGATAGCAAAGATAATTATCAACATTATTAACTACGAACATGTATTTCTTCAGACTGGGGCTCTGAAAGCCATGAACAGCAAAAGCAAAAAAAGCCATCTACACAGGGATTGCAGTCATTGAGGACTACCGGTGATCATGTGGTAAGAAAAAAAAAGGGGGGGGGGGAGGGGGCGCTAGGAACTCTTGTTGATGACATGAAAAAGACATTTAGAATCTTGCTGAAGGGTTGATGCTTGTTGGTGATAGGAAGCTTGTGAAGCTCATTGAAGTGAATGAAGAAGTTTGCTGAAGAGTTGATGCTTGATGAAGACATGAAGCTTATGATGCTAATTAAGATGTAAAGAAGCTTGCTGGAGGCATGGAAAGGCTCTTGTTACACAGACGCCATCTTCCTTTGTACACAAAGAACCACGGTAGTTTTTGCTTTTTTTTTCCTGTGTTTTCTTTTTCTTCCTTTTTTGTATTTTTCTTCCTTGAGTCGTTTTTTTCCAATTTTTTTTTTGTTTTTTTTTAGCCTCTTTTTTCTCTTTTTTAAATTTTAGTCATGGTTTTCTTTTTCTCTCCATTTTTTCCTCATTTTTCTTTCCTCTTTTCCATTTGTCTTTTTTATTTTTTTTATTTTGTAAAGTTTCTTTCCTGTTCATTCTTTCTCAAGAAAGAGTACAACAACTCAAGCGTATACGGTAGTAACACACTAGTCAGAACAAAATGGATGTCATGGGGGGGGGGGGGGGGGGCTACGCATTCTTGTTGGCAAAGGCATTTGGAATCTTGCTGAAGGGTTGATGCTTGTTGATGATATGAAGCTTGTGAAGCTCATTGAAGTGATGCTAATTAAGATGTGATGAAGCTTGCTGGAGACATGGAAAGACTCTTGTTACACAGACGCCAACTTCCTTTGTACACAAAGAACCACAGTAGTTTTTGCTTTTTTTTCTGTTTTCTTCCTTTTTTGTATTTTTCTCCCTTGACTCGCTTTTTTTTTACTTTTTTTTTTTTACTTTTTGTTGTTGTTGTTTTGTTGTTTTTTGCTCTTTTTTCTTTTTTCTCTTTTTTGTTTTGGTCATTTTCTTTTTTTCCCTTTTAAAAGATTTTGGCACAAAAAAAATCACAGCAGGCTAGAAATATACATGTGATATATACACATAAAAAACACATTGAAAGACTTTGGCACACACACACAAATCAAAATAGACTAAAATTAATGACTAGAAATACACTTTGAAAGACTATGGCACACACAAAAAACTTGAATCAGAACAGACTAAATGACTAGAAATACACTTTAAAAGACTATGGCACACACACACACAAACTATGACTGCAGTGAACGACCAGAAATACACACGTTGTAACACACATATACACGAGTTTGTCATGACAACAAAGGTCATACCGAAAATGTAAACAAACAAACAAACAACCCCCCCCCCCCCCACACACACAACAAACACAAAAAGCAAAAAAGCATTAACAAAAACAACAAACACATCCAAATTTCTAGGCTTTGCATCTCATGGAGGAATAATGATCAGACGTCAACCGGGGACTGTGCAACAGATGCACGGTATATCAGTGTCTTTCAATTCGTTTACACAGCATTCGCGATAAAGGTTGCTCTGTTTCCTTGCTTTATACAACACAAACATCTGTATACACACTTAGACCTGGACTTCATACACTTGACACATATAGGCGATATTGTAAACGAAAAACTGAGTGAGATATGCATTCCACACCCAATGGGCATGTGGGTGCACGCACTGACTTGCGTGCATGTGTATGTCAGCCGGTGTGTGTGTGTGTGTGTGTGTGTGTGTGTGTGTGTGTGTGTGTGTGAGTGTGTGTGTGTGAGTGTGTGTGTGAGTGTGAGTGTGTGTGTGTGTGTGTGTGTGTGTGTGTGTGTGTGTAGGGGGGGGGGGGGGGCGGGCAGGGTGGATAGAAGAGCTAAAGTGCACACACATAATTATGATTACTATAGTGATTGTGAATAAAGCAAACAACAACAAAAAAGTGTGCGGAGGGGGGGGGGGGAGGGCAGTCACGCGTGTGTGTGTTGGGGAGAGAGAGAGAGAGAGAGATTAAAAATGACTGTGGTAACTGTGAAACGTAAAAGAGAAAAATCTGTCAAGTCAGTAAAATCATACACTTTGTGTGTATCATATCACAATTGGAGACCGCTACTGAAACCAACAGAGTAAAGACATTAAACCGGTTAGGAATGGCGGCAAAGCGGCGGTCAAAAGCGGTATCTGTGCGGTAATTTGTTGTACATGTAGCTGCCCGGGAAGCAGCCGGAAAACAAACTTGCAGCTTCGGAAACCTTCACTGATGAGGGAAATATTCCAAGTACAAACACAAAGGACAGATGGGTCTAACATTATATTGCCCAGATTTGGTGGACTCTGAGTTGAGAAGCAGATTCCAAAACACCACAACCGCTGGCAGTCGACAGTCGGGGTTTGACCAGTGCTGGCCTCTTCTGCACAGGGAGATGGCGTACTGGGAGAAACCACTAGAATTCCCGCCATTGACGTCATGTGATGTAACGAATAGTCCCCCCCCCCCACACACACACACCCACTCCTCCACCTTCCCCCAACCTCAGCCCCAGCCCCACTGCAACCCCTTCCCTAAGTTCACTGTGACAACTCAATTACCTTGCAATGCGAATGGACCTCACCCACTGCTGTACCTGCTGTGTGAAAAATGAACAAGACGGGCTATCCACGATAACCCTTTTTTGTACAGTCCGTTTGCAGTAGAAATGTACGTGTTTTTTCTCTGCAATATCAACAGGTGAACGGAAAGGTTTTTAAGGCCGGCCAAAATTTCCACGTTCAAAGGCAGGTCGCTTGCATTCTCCGCACAGACGTGATGCAAGTGTAGGCCCCAAACTCTGAGAATGGCGGCATTGTTACTGGCGGGCATGGTGCAACAGAACACACTTCTCCGCTGCACTGAGTGCCGTCTGTGTGTGTGTGCGTGTGCGTGTGCGTGTGCGTGTGCGTGTGCGTGTGTGTGTGTGTGTGTGTGCGTGTGCGTGTGCGTGTGTGTGTGTGTGTGTACGTGTCCAGGCCTGTATCTCCGAAAATACTCAACCGATTGACTTTAAATTTGAGGTGTCCCAATAAATCGAGATCTTTGAACTTAAGGGACCCGATCCACGTATAATTGCACAGATAATTTGTCAGTTATCGCCCTTTTGAGAAAAGTTGGTTGTCTGTCCAGTCACCACATTTTTCGGATGTTGATAGCATGAATGCTTATTCTGAACAGAGTGAATTTTCGAGGTAGGCGCTCCTATACTTTTGACGTAAACCGTCATTTGACGTACTTCATTTCACATCGCAGGTGAACCCAGTTTAGATCTCAAAAAGATCTCAAAATCGCTCATACTGTATGTAGAGAATGTGTCTCTGATTTCCAATCCAAAATCCACTGCAGCCGTTAGCATCAGCTGGTTTCTGCTCCGAGTACATTTCCTGCACAAACCACACGCCTAACAAAGATGAATAAAGGAAGCACGCGCATATGTGCAAAGAATGATCGACGTCATTTTTTCGACGTCATATCTGATTGACGTTATGCTGGCATTCCTTGGCGAACTCACGCACGCGCCAAAAAGTATATGACGCCAACCAGCCAGGCGAGCTAACACCACCTCATTTTTTTTATATTTTATATATATATATATATATATTTTTTTTTTTTGGGGGGGGGGGGAGGGTTTCCAGTACTTTTTGTTATGTCAACATGCTAGATGTCAGAAACCTTGCGTATGTGTGCGCGCGGGAAGAATACATGACACAACGACAGCGACGACGGCCGGTCACTGAATGGAAACAACATATTGGGCTGGTGACCATCTTGTTTGTGTGTGTGTGTGGGGGGGGGGGGGGGTTTCGTCTAATAAGTAACGTACCACGTAAGAGGAGCTTCGGGTTGCAAGCAGTTTTCGCTCGTAGATCTTGCAAAAAGCAGTCGAATTGCATATAGTCTAAAAATAGATTACTCTGAGCGTACGCGGGGCACTGTTCATAGCTGGTCTGGAACATGCATTTCTTTATCAACAATTCATTCACAGTTGGAACAAAAGGTGTATACGAAAAATATACGCAGAGCCCTTAAATGACGTCATCCGACAAAATTCCTTTTGCATTCACCGCAGGATAGTGAACTGTGAATGTTGCACATAATAATAATAATAATAATGAATTGTACTTATATAGCGCAAAATTCTCACAATGACTCAATGCGCGTACTCCCGCACTCATACCAACACACACACACACACACACACACACACACACACACACACACACACACACACACACACACACACACACACAGAGCCGCTGAAACAGGATGAGGTAGGTGGGCTTAGTCGAAAGCCAGCCGGAACAGATGCGTTTTCAAGTCAGACTTGAAACGATCTATGTCCGACTGGTCTCTCAGGCCGGCAGGTAATGCGTTCCAGAGCGACGGGGCAGCAAAGCTAAACGCGCGCTCGCCAACCGTTTTGAGGTTTCGACGGGGAACGTTCAGTAGTTTTTCAGATGAAGAACGAAGAGTGCGTGCTGTTTGGTGGACTGTAAGGGAATTTGAGAGGTAGGCATAACACATGCATGTCAAAACTGACCCCCAAGGCACTGTGGGTTTCGCAAAATCAGTCCAGTGCAAGGTTGACTCGACTGTAATCATGTGTCACAAAAAAGGAGAGGAAAAGGGGGAAAAAACAACTCTCGGTGAAATGTGCCGA
>JACVVK020000049.1:162500-187500 GCA_018292915.2 Batillaria attramentaria | reverse complement strand
AGGCCGTAGATGTGTACAGCCAGATCTGAACATCTCCATTCATTAATACACGTAGCGTAAAATTATAACAGGGTATTTATAAGCAAATAATCTCAGATTTATTGACGAGGCAGAGACTGTTTCAGACCAGTTACGGGCATGCAGGCGCGTTTCCAAGACAATTCTTTTGCAACACTGCAACCAGGACAAAATACACATTATGCAAGTACAGTTGTGTGTTACAAGGTTTCCTGGTATTGTTCTTTAGAATGTTTCTGAGTTATGAAAATACTCCAACGATTATTCAGTGGCCGTTCATCGTCGCTGAATAAAAAAAAAAAAGTACAAACAAATCTCATGAGTATATCACTCACAAAGAAAAACATTGCGTCCGACTGTGCATTGTCTTACAAGCTGGAAACACATGGGGAAGGGGGTGGTATTGGTGGAGGGGTGGGGGGAGAAAAGGAAAGGGCGAGACTGCTAACACGTAAGATACATGTCACATCGTCGTCCCATCTTACAAAGGAACGTGAAATACCGCAATACAAAGGAACGTGAAGTACTCATACACATAAAGTCCAAAGTTCGCACGTTCCTTGTAACACAGGGAGTAGAGGCCTCTGTACAGTAAAATCATCATTGTCTTATTGCTGAATTCGTTGCTCTTTGTACACTTATTTACAACAGACTAACGACGTTCACGGACACAGTAGACAAAACCTGCGTTGATTGCTTCTTACAGATTCTTCCTTAGCAGCGTGAAAACACAGTGTGGTCACCCGTCATCATCCTGAACAGATAGCAAGCATTTTTTTTCCTCTTAATGTCAGCTTTTGAAACAGGCAGCACGCGAGAGTATCACCACTTAGAGTGCTGATTTGCAAAACTGGCTTCCCGACGGCTTGCCAAACGTCATCCTAGCGCTTACGCTTACTAGATACTGTACACTTTTGCGTATCGGTAACATGTCTCTTGTAACACGTCTCTGACAGAGTTATAGAGTTCTGTGGAAGACAGCGATAGTTCGACATTAAGGGTTTCGTCTGCACTGATCCACACGCTAGAAACTGGCTGACCACAGCGACTGGCTATGTACAAATGGACTCTTGAAATGTTCATTGTCGTGATCTCCAGAAGAATTCGAATCAGCTGAAAGTCTATTGATAGTCAACTGTGACTGAGCCCTTACCAGTACTTGACACATGAGTAAATGGCCAATGTTAATGTAGCAAGGGAACAGTCGACAAAGAGTCATAGTTCTTTAGTCTTGCGTTAACTAAGCAGCAGTACTGATTCTTGGTTTTGAGAATACATGTTAAATGTCTGCATTTTACACCGAGTGCCAAGTGGCATACTCTGAATGTCTGTCAAAGCCAGGTGACGCGATTTTTAACAAAACTTTCCGCCATGCGCCACGGTAATCCGGTTTTTTAAAAAAATGTTGAGTGAGCTGACAATTTCCAGCTTACAAACCGACGAGAGTTTCACAATCTGTAACGTGGAGAATCATAGTTTTCATTGGTTCTTGTCACGGTTTCGCAATACCGGGTGCGACTAGTATGCACATTGAACTGTCGGCTTTACGACCTAAGTGGTCGGTTTTGATGTTGGAAAGACTAGACTAGACTGTGTTGTGTTCGTTGATCGACTAGTCAGATCCAGTGCTTTCTCTGTTTCGGCTTTGGTTGTCTCACAAAAGGCGCTGCCTATGCGCGCGCTGGTACGCGAGAACTCCCGCGCTGTAACATGGGATGATCTCTCGGCTGGCTCATGCTTGATGTAGGGCTGCGTAATTTCCAGTGTGGCTCCAGCACAAGGTCATGGGGAAGGTCGTGCTAAGGTCATGCCAAGGTCACGCTATGGTCACGACAGGGTAAAAAAAGTATGTTGCGTCGGATTACCCGATAACCTTCCTCTGCTGCTTCTCAGGGTCAGTGAGAGAATTTTACCCACCATACCTGGAGTTACCTCCCTTCAACTGTCCGAGTGCTTTGGGCGGTAGTGACTTCAGCAATACACACTGGTGAGGTGAGCTCACGCCTGCCTTGTGCTTTCCCTTTCCCGTGGTGCGTGATCAAGAAACTGCCCATCGGGTTGCGTAGGTGTGTCTGCACTACGGGAACACAAGTGTTGCGTCGTCTTTGAGTAGCGTTCCTGATTTGCACAGAGAACGATTCTCTATCGGGAGATTCAAACGACGAAGAGGAAGACAAACTTCTCTCCTTCTAAAAGCCATGGACTGCGAGAAAGGCAAACGTGTGTGATCGAACACACACCGTCATGACGAGGCAGTGCCGAAGGTCACAAGGTCACGTTAAGGTCATGACAATGTCACGAAAAGGTAAAGACAAGGTCAGCCAAAGTCAGACCAGTGTCTCCTGCTCCTTCTCGCCTCCACCGTTCCTGCCTGCCGTGATGAGTTCCCAGTGACGCCACCTCTCCCGCTGCCACTCCGGAGATCCCACAGCCGGCGAGGCACAACCATCGTCATCGTCACTACGCGAGGAGCTCGTCTGCGTGGTCCTGCGCCGGGAGCCAGCAGGAGCAGACGTCACTGAACGCCGCTGCGTCTGGGGCGAGGCTCCCCTAGACGCGGGCGGGGTCGGGGTGGGCAGAACCCAGTGTCCGGAGCTGTCAGAGCCCAGGTGGCTGGAATGGCCGCCCGAGGAAGAGAGGTAGCTGCTGCTGGCGCTGGAGGCGCTGTTCTCGCGCATGTAGGCCGGCTGTGGAATGGTCAGGCTGCCCGCGTACGCCTCCGAGAAGGGTCTCTCCCTCACCAGCACCCCTGGCCTCCCGGACGCCAGCACTGAACCGGAAGCGGAAACTGAAACGGGGCCCTCCTGCGCGCGCCGCCGACCGGAAGTCGATCTCATGACGACTTCCGGGCTGGGGCTGTCTGCCGAGACCGTCACCAGAGGAGGTCGAGGGCTGGTGGCTGCAGCGGAGGAGGAGTTCCCACCCCTAGGGGACAGGAGGTTGTGGGGGGAATCCTGGGGGCTGGGCGAGTCCGTCAGCCTCTCCCCAGCGTTGTCCAGGCTGGAAACTCTCCGACCCTCGGCGAATGGGTTGGAGGTGGAGGAGGAGCGTTGCGGGGGATCGGTCCAGGGGTCAGCGCTCCGGGAGACCCTGAGGGGAGAGTGCCCCGCGCCCTTGCGTCTTGCGAGACTTAGCAGGTCGGCGTCACTGTTGGCACTGTGCGGCAACGACTGGCAGTACTCGCTCTCGTCAAACACGCTGCACATGGACTCCGGGTCTGGCTCGATCCTGCAACACCATCCACGGGTCAGTTACCATTCATAGGTATGTCAGTCTCCACTGATGGATTATTCAGTACACATCGATTTGACCTCGCTAACCTCAGTTCTGTGCACATAACAATGTTGTTGTTGTTGTTTTGTTGGGTTTTTCGTGTTGGCGTTGGCGTTTGTTGTTGTCTTGTTTTTGTTTGTTGTTTTTTATGGCGTGTGAACAATCCTACGAGTAAGGCAAACAACGACATTTTCAGAATGATAATTTTCTAAAAATTAATGTCAAAGGTCCATCTATTTGCACACTATGGTGTGTGTGTGTGTGTGTGTGTGTGTGTGTGTGTGTGTGTGTGTGTGTGTGTGTGTTTATTTTCCTGTGATAACAGTAAGGCGTTCTCATCGTGATAATAACCCTCTGGCATCAAATGCCAACAGCATATATTCAATACACTAACATTAAAACTAAATGCAAATAGTCCATGCGTACTGGTTTTCGTTGGCCAGTCGGCGGAGGACCCGGTCGAGATTCTCCTGATCAGCCTCCATCATTAACCGCAGCACTTCATCTCGCTGACTCGCAGAAATCTGTACAACACACACAAAAGAACAGACCCATTTATAAATACACTTATTCTGTAAGCTTCAGCGACGCTGCGAAGACAGCACTTTGGAGTGTCAGTGAGTTCGAATTCCGATTGGGAACTGAAAAGTTGTGGTCGCTGTTTTCCTATCTCATTATCCCGTCTAACCGTAAGCTTCAATGTCGTGACGGAGTTGGCAGAACACAGATGACAGTCCTAATGTCAGATAAATGGGAGACTTCTACCAAAGACCTTGGAATCAGATCTTTGCTTCTACCAGAAGCTGCCCGAATTTGTTTGAAAAAAGGGCGAACGATTACCTCCCTTCACTACTACGAAACAAATTGAGCCAGTTCACAACTCAACTCCCCCCCCCCCTTCCCCACCCCAGGCCTCCCCCGCCTACTCTGCACCATCCACAAAAGGCAACACTGACCTCAAACAGCTCGTAATGGTTGTCGATCATGTCCTTGGTGACGCTGATGACCTCTGAACTCTGCTCAGCCTGCTGGGCGCACTCGGCCATGAACTGCTTCTCGTTGGTGGCTCGTGCACGGTGCAGCACGTTCGGCCCGAACAGCGTGGCCAGGTTGTGAGAGTCCATCTTGTTTCCGTGAACCTGGGGAGACGGGGGGGGGGGGGGGGGGGAGTCATGAACTATTTAATTGTTGGGTGCGGTTTTACGTCCTTTTCCACCACATCTGGGTGATATCGAAGGTGGGGCATTGTGAAAAAGGCCAGCACAAACATTTGGCCCGAGCCGGGTAATAAAGTATTGGAAGTGATATTATTATTATCATTATTATTATTATTATTATTGGTTCAATGTACAGTGTGTTTGTTTCTGTGGTTGCTTTACCCGCAGTGATTCTAAGGAAAAGCTGGTTCATCTTTATTCTTTACCTTTCGTTTTTTTTCTCTCTCTCTCTCTCTCTCTCTCTCTCTCTCTCTCTCTCTTTCTTTTTACACACACACACACGTACCTCCTTTCCGTTGCTGTCCACAGTGTCGGCAGAGTGTCTATGTACCGTGGCCAAGAAGCGGAGTAGTGACCACAAGGTGTCTCTGTTGGCCGGCGGAAGTAACGTCAGCAGTAACCGGATGGCTTCCGCTTGTCGCTGACGGTCCTCAATTTCTGCAACCAAACATACACAGCTTGTACCAACCCGACTTTTATTTGTATTTTGTTTTTTTTTTGGTTTGGTTGGTTGGTTGGTTGGTTTTGTTCTGGTTTTTGTTGCTTCTACCTGATTGGTGAGTTTTTGTTTTTGTTTTTTCTTCTTTTTTTAATGTTCAATTTCTGTATTGTTTTTGGTTTCATGTTTTTTCTTTTCATTTTTCTTTTTTTTTCTCAGAGGTGGAAAGCGTCCGTTGTTTTTTGTTTGTTTGTTTTGTTTTTGTTGATTTTGTTCTCCGTTGTCGATTTCTTTTTCCTTTCTTCTTTTCTTTTTTGGATTTAGCTGGGTTGTGTGTGTGTGTGTGTGTGTGTGTGTGTGTGTGTGTGTGTGTGTGTGTGTGTGTGTGTGTGTGTGTGTGTGTTGTTGTTGTTGTTGTTGTTGTTGTTGTTGTTGCTGCTGCTGCTGCTGGGTGGAGAAAATACATCGCCCGAACTAGACTACATCTAGACTCACAGAGACACTTGTACTCACTTCGTGTGGCGACGAAGGGCAGGTAGAGATCGCGGGTGAGTAAGGGTTCTGGGAGATCCCTGAAGAACTCCTTGAGGAGTGCTCCCACATCGTGCGGGTTGTGCTCATCCGTCAGCTGCACTTCCTTCCCAGAGTCAAACTCATCACGAAGCTGCACGTGCAACACAGAAATAATAATGATGATAACAATGGTGTCTGAAGATTTTACATTATCCAACCGCTCGCCATAATGCGCCGCAAACTAAACCCAAGACGAACGCTCACGTGGATCACGCGCATTCACCAACACACCGCACATCACATCGCAGTCACGTGAGGCTAAAAGGTCTTTCAGCTGGCTAGCTAATTCAAGTTTCGGAAATTAGAATTCGTTCGTGTTTCTAGAGATCACTGGCTCGCGGCTACCGAGCGCTTCTTCAAAAAGTTCAATCCTGCAAACGTGTAGGAGTATACAATGTACCTGTTTGACTCGCTTCTTGGAAGAGCCCACTCGAAAAATACCCAATACGTGTAGACCTGTGAAACAGACAATACAAATCTTTTAATATTTAAAGGGGGGGAAAGGTAGGAAATGACACCACGACACTGCACGCACGCACGCACGCACGCACGCGCGCGCGCACATACACACACACACACACACACACACACACACACACACACACGTCGCGTATGGGCTTTACCAAGTCCATACTAAGAAGAAGAATACGACATACAGTAATAACATTCAGTTTCATATCCGTCCTTACCGTACGTCTCCAAGTGTTTGAAACAGGCGTCCACAATATGAGGCACCTGAGGGGTGGAGCCCACAGCCTGTGACCCGCCCCGGGACCCGGGGGGAGCCTGGAGGGACAGGGAATCTATGAGACTGGAGCTCGTGTTCCTGCTGCTGTTCTCGGACTCGGACAGCGAATCGGAACTGGCCGCTCTCTGGAGAAACAGGAATCACAAGTATAGGTCTTTTCAATACAATATTCAACTTTTAAATTGAAATGTTCAACCATCAGTGTACGTTAAACGGGCTAATTGCATCTTTGCTAAACCAACTTACGTTCAGGAACTGGGTCACTCGTGATTGCGCCTGTACGCTCCAATACTCTATCTTTGATGATAAGTACAGCTCTTAAGACGACACAATATCATTACCACTTCGCGCGACCGGTCAAACATTTAATTTCTACGACTGCTGTGATAGTACTGGAGCGCTCAGTGTGGTCACCGCGTCATCGAGTACGCTTCTGTTGGCTCAGTGCTAGCATTACTGACGATGTCACTGTCCAGGTGTATATGTAGTGTGATGATAGATACCACGAAAACAGTAACAACGATCTGTGAGTGGCAGCATTAGGCCTTTTGAACAATCCCCTACTGGTTAGCTGCGCACACCTAGTTAATGATAATTGTGAAAGAGCTGTGACCTGTAATTAGAATTATTCAGCTGGTGAATGTTTAAAGTATTTCTTCTTTCTGTGTATTTGTGTGTCAGTACACATTTGTGTCATACGTGTGCAAGTTTGTCATATGAATTAAGTGTTTCGCTTCTAAGAGATTCGTGTATGCGCGTCTTGATAATAGTATAGTGTGCTACAAAACATTTCGTGTTTATTGATCTGTTTCTGTTTTCATGAACTTTAAAGACGAATTATTCTAAAGGAGAAAAAAAATCAACCAATAATGACATATATTGAAGGAACTGACCCGCGCTGACTCGTAAAGTAGACAGGGATTGGCTGTTGTCATGGTACCGTTCTGCGCACCGTTGTCCAGAGAGCCTTGCGAAGAACTGCTGGACTTCCTGTAACGCACAAACACACACATAAAGCTAACACGAAAACCGTACCCTACTCTCAATAGTAAGCTGGTTGTACAAATGTGAAGCAAAAATTGTCTGTGACTGGTTTTCGCCGCCTTGTACATCACAGAATTCAAAGGGCCCGTTTCTCATCTTCTCAGCGAAAACAAATTAACATAAAAGTACCACACACAAAAAAACAACTCCACATTCGCCTACCCATACATCTATACAACAAAATCTTACTTTGTACAGGAATCTTACCTTGTGCGGCGCGGAGCCAAGAGGTGATCAGCGTTATCGCTGCGCCCCTGAAGGGCGGAGGTTTGAGTCTTGCGTCGTTTGGCCAGCTCCCTGTCGTTGGCGATGCACCGGGCCAGAGGAATGCCAAACACCAGGCCTGAGGGTCGCGAGTCTGAAAAATATCGAAAACACGAAGTTAGGCAGGAATTTCATTGAGGATTTTTCACTAGCATGTCGAGTCTGAGTTCATGTGCAGACTCGTTGACAGTGCCTGTCCTGCCTTCATTCACATCTGCACGCACGAATACCAAGTGTAAACGTTAAGGATCCCAACAGTTCCATCCAAGAGGGACCGTAAATGGAAAAAAAAGTACACACCATGCATTGGTGGCGCTGTATAAAGTTTTTTTTTTCACACATTTATAGTACAGACACCAGGCAATATATAGATACTATTACACTGTACAAAGCCAATATATAAGAACGCGCGCGCGCGCGCACACACACACACACACACACACACACACACACACACACACACACAGAGATTCCAGGTACAGCTAACAGATGCTCGCGTGGGGTGGGGGGGGGGAGGGGGAGGAGAGGGGCGGGGAGGGGGAGGAGAGGGGCGGGGAGGGGATGAGGGATGATGGGCGCTGTATAAAGCTAATAACGACGAGCTTCCCCCGAGGGTGCGGGGAGCGGAGGGGGAGAGGCGGGGGTTGAACTCGGATTTCCCTTTCTACACAAAAAAAATAAAAAGATACGAAAATCAAAATGAACATTAGAATATACGTATGAAGAAAAATGTAGGTGGGTGACGCTGCACCGCTACAACACTTTCTCCAATCGTGTGCAGTATGCAGTTGCGTTAACCACCTAATCTGGTTTAGTGGTGTTGAAGACAAAGACAAAACAAAACTACTGTGCAATGTAGTGTACACAGGCACACAGATTCCGCTTCCCAACACACCACCCCCATCCCTGAAGACACACTCGCCTCCAATCAAAATCAGTTTCACACACTCAAAACTCTCACAGACGCCTTTTACCGCAGGAAGTGTATGGTCCTTCAAACTCTCCTTAACTGCCATTTTTGCAGACGACACTACAAGATCCCACTGACCTGTGTTCGGAATGAGGTCAACCAGCGTTATATGATCCATAAACCAGCTATCAACGACTGCCCACTCAAACTTTCGACAGCCGTAACAGACAAGAGAATGATGGATCCACAAGCAGTAAAAGTTGCTTGATTGTCCGAAACAGACGCTCGGCGCCATGAAAGTGTCGTCAGAGACCACTCACCAGGCAGGTGCAAAAACTAAGAGCGGGAAACGAAACGAAACGCGTGGCCTCGTAGAAAAGAACTGGACCCTGTATGTAAAACTCAAGGTTAATTTAACCCACGGCTACGGGACCTAACCCAGACTAGGACAAAAGAAACCCCAAAACAAAATTAAATTAAAAAGGAAGCGAAGAAAGAAAGACAAAAATCACTTCTATAACTGGCATAGGCACCTTGCTGGAATGGACCCGGCTTCCTGATTTCAAACCACAAAAAACAACCAGAAAAGTTAACCCTAGAGCTAGTTTAGTTCGAGGTTAGACACTAACTCGGGGCTAAACTCCCTAACCCCGATTTTACATGCGGGCCCTGGGCTCGAAAATACAGGCGATGTTGTTTTGCTGGATACGTTAATCGTTTCTTAAAACCTCCCATGACTTTGCTGACAGACGAAAAGGAAAATTAATGAAGGTGGTGTCCCACTACTGAAACACGAAAACGCGACAACACGGAAGACGTCTGAAACATTAAAAGTTTGTTTGGTTTGTTGTTTTTTTTTAAATCTGAAGCCACTGTTGTTTTAAATACTCAGACAGAACATTCCACTTCCATTGTACTACACAAACGGGCTCCATACACAAAAGATGTTCTGCTCAAAAGTTTTACGAAAAACAAAATCTCAGGATTGTGCATTGTTACATGGTCACAATTTCCCCAAAGCAAATATCAGACCCAGATCCCTGTGTGTATTATTGAAATTGTGTGCGTAAAAAGCATGGTGGCCGCTAGCCTGAACGAATCTATTTTGACAGCGAACGTGTACACACATAATTATGACAGTCAGGAAAATGCGTGTTGTTGTTTGTGAAATGGTTTATGGTGCCAAACCTCTAAAATGTTACCACCGCCATGATAAAAACGATCAAAACGTGCACCAGCAAATACTGCTATTCTTCAGTCTATACTGACTGTGACACTCCACATAAGTCTAGATTTTCATTTTTCTTTACCTCCGTGCAACGAGAGTGACCGGGGAAGTCACCCTCGGCATCACGTGCGATAAGAATGGTGTAATGACGTCATGCGACGTATCCCAACATTAGGTACAGAAACAGCATTACAATGCATTCTCAGTGCTGTCTGAGATATGAACTTGCACCCCAAGACACGGATACAACAAGAATAGACCAGTGCGTAGGACTACTGTATCCCAAGATGCGGATACAACAAGAATAGACCAGTGCGTAAAACTACCATTCTCCAGGACATGGGATGACAAGAGGAGACCGGTGTGTAAAAGTCATGCACCCCAAGACACGAGGACAAGAACAGCCAATTACGTAAGCTCGTGTACCGACGTGAGGTCGTCAGAACGAGCGGACGCAACTCGCGGGTGATATATCAACGTTATAACACACATGGTGTTGACTTTCTACGTCACAGCCTGTCCGGCACGAGCGTCACTTGTCAGACACGTCAAGCAACAGTCACGGGCGCGATGCATGACGGAGAATTATAACCTGTGTTAACTCACTTCATAAAACTGGGGGCGTGTAAGAAGCGGTTGACCATGAAGTAATCGCACCGTTCTGGCTCCTCTGCTTATGAAAAGTCGTCTCCGGACAATTCTATTTTTCACTGGACGTTCCCCTTTATTGTCCGCGGAGAGTGGAGAGATGTTGTTGTTGCTGCTTGTTGGTTTGTTTGTTTGTTTGTTTGTTTGTTTGTTTGTTGTTTTTCTTCAACCAATTTAATTTTCACTGGACGTTGAGGCAGCAAACTGTCCACTATAATTATCTCTCAAGAGCCAAGCCCAACCACCCCCTCCACACTATATGATTAGACTAGTTAAAAAGAACAAGCCATCTGCACACCAGTAGGAGCCACTTCAAGCCACTATTACACAAAACGTGGGCCTTCCCCACGAGGCCCGAGACCACTGAAGATAGCATAACAGTGGTTTGAAAGGGCTCCTAGTGATCTGAAGATTACAATTAAAATCTCTCTCTCTCTCTCTCTCTCTCTCTCTCTCTTTCTCTCTCTCTCTCTCTTTCTCTCTCTCTCTCTCTTTTCTCTCTCTCTCTCTCTCTTTCTCTCTCTCTCTGATTAAGGTCACGACACTACTGTCCCGTAAAGGGCTCAATGTCAGAGTTAGTGTAGGAGCAGACGCAGCTTGACCGGTCGTGAAGGACACGCGTGAGTAGTTCCCACTGTTGCCTGTCATGTACTGTCCACATGAAAGGGACGCCGCCCTTTTTGATGTGTCGCCGGCCGGCGCTGGTCAGACATGAGGTGTTTGAACATAAATTCACATAAATTCAGGTCTAGGTGGGCAGGGACAGCTGTCGACTCTTCCTGAATATTGGCAGACAATACGATGCTCCGACAACTCTCATCGTGAGAACGAACGTGTTAGATACGTATTCAGTATAGAAACAAACCCGAGACATTCACCTCCACCGGGAGTGGCCAGCGCACTGTGCGATGGGTGGGTGGGTGTTTTGGAGATTAACGTCCTTTTCCACTACGTATGGGTGATATCGGGGCAGCGAGAAAAAGGCCTGCACAAAATTTGGCCCCAGACAGGTTTCGAATTCACGACCCGAGCACTGAATGTTCACTGTGCGGTACACTCAAAAGTACGTGCTTGTTTTACCACGCTGTATTAGGCTACCAGCCAGGTAGGTGCGCACGTTTGGGATAGCACACTAAAATCGTAGGTCTATCGACACGTACTGCGCTGTGGAGCGTATATGATTAGGTTGGATTCATCAGATGTTGTGCTGTGCTGATCGAACTGTTGTGTTGTCTGGATCTAAATTTGTGTTTGAGGGTGTGTGGTTTTGAATTCACTCTACCCGAAACACTTGATAAAAAATGCACAATGTGCACCTGCCTGCTTCACAATAAAAGACGTAGTGTGTGTGTGTGTGTGTGTGTGTGTGTGTGTGTGTGTGTGTGTGTGTGTGTGTGTGTGTGTGTGTGTGTTTCTCGAACTACATACGTCACACTTCCTGACTATTATGGACGAGCGCAAAACACCTTGCAGGATCTCGGGCGTGAGGTCACATGACAGCACGTGAGGTCACGTGACAGCACGTACCGAAACAGACATGTGCTCTCCACTTTCTTGGGAATTAATTTAGGCAGAAACGCAAAATTAATGTAGTTGACATGTCGTGTATTCTTTGCTACGGCTGTTGATTCTATTCCCAGCACACTGTGTCCGAAATACCAGGACGCGCTGACACCGAGTTCGAGGTACTGCGCACTTTAAATATAAATAAAACATTACTATGATTGTGGTCGTGACCAGATAAGACCCCCCCCCCCCTCTCTCTCTCTCTCTCTCTCTCTCTCATATCACTCATTCCACTTCATGTTATCCCCCCTCCAACCTCTCTCTCCGATGTTCGCCCCCTGCAATAATCAAATTGTCCGACTAATGAACGATGCCGGGTCAAAGTGGCAATGCAGTTTCCAAACGCAAATCGCCTGTCTCAAAATGACCAAAACAAAAGCAAACGGAACTCACCTTTGTTCTCCTTGTCTTTGCCTTTTTCTGGAGAAAGCGTGTCGAGCAGGGACGCAAGGTTGGCCGACTTGGATCGGCGCTTAATGGACAGTGCCCGCTTCTTGTGTCGCCTCAGCTCGCTGCCATCTGGGAAACAGAACACAGCGATGTCTGAGATGCTGGAAAACTTTTGGAGATTTTTGTTATAGTAAAAAAAGACATTACTGTACGAAAACAAAGACTAAAGCAAATGCCTAGTCTATCAATGTATTGTTTTAACCGGCTTTTACACGTCGATACACAGACCGACAGACAGTACTCATCAAAATAATAAACCGCAAACAGACGTAAAATCTTGATGAAAATTCTTCAGTTTTTACTTCCGTTACTTGATAACTGCTTTATGTTTTTACTTTTGCTTTTTTCCCGCAAGGGTGGGGGTGGGGGGCTATCCCTTTTGATTTTTCTGGGTGGATTTCTGACTATTTTGTGTAGTTTGCTCATGTTGTTGTTGTTGTTATTTTTCTTGGTGAACCTTTAAAACAGCAACAGACTATGATAAACGGCGGTGCGGATTTTTTTATTATTTTTTTTTTTTTTTAGGTGCAATGGCCTGTCTCTACTCTTCTAAAGGGAGGCTATCCGGATTTGTGATGACAGGTTGTGTCCCGTCGTTTCCTCATGCCACGTCTGTGACAAACGTGTGTGAGACTGGCGAGGTCAGAAGGGGTGAATGGAGAGAATGCCGCCAGAGGCTAATTGCCTCATCCTGTATCCTTGCCAACTCCGCTTATGACCATATATGGCCAAAGCGGTGAACCTAAACGGGGTTAAGATAACGAGACACACGCACATGCAGATAGACAGACAGACAGACACTTCTGACATACTGTGGAAAATAGTATAACAGACTTGAATCGGTGACTGTGCGAGATAACTAGGCAGGCAGGCAGACGGACAAGCGGACAGACAGACACAGCTCTGACAAATTGCAATAATTTTATCTCTTGACAGCAGATTTGAATTCACTTGACTGCTTACATGCTAATGTCCACTCTCAAAGGACTGTAGCTTTGCGTGCTGGCGCAGCGAATTTTATGTATTTACTTATTTATGTATTATTTTATTCATTCATTTATTCATATGTTCATTTACTTCTAAGTGACCTTTTACATATACCTTGCGCGGCTTTAAGCCCTAAAAACTCACTCACTCACTCCTACATATACACCACAACTGTAACAATAGTTTGTAAAGCCCTATAAATATTATTATTATTATTATTAAATTTCACCAAACAAAAGCCCAGTGAGAAACAACATAAAACTGACTTTAGTCTCACGGTAACATCCAAACTGATGCCTGTCTATTATTAGGTATTAGTAGGTTTATTGCTTATTAATGTGGTCTACTGGCTGTTGACAGGATCTCTCTAACACTATCACACTTCATTTGTGAGAAACTCATGTACGTCGAGGTGAGCCGAGGTGGCCGATTGGAAGAGCGTTGGACTCCTAATGCTGGGGTCGTGAGTTCGTCTCCCGGCTGGGGCCAAATATTTGTTCTGGCTTTTTCATCGTTGTCCCGTCTTTGATATCACCCGTATGTGGCGGAAAAGGACGTTAAACCCCCTAACACCCATCCACCCACCCCATGTACGTGTAGCGTTACGAAACGGCTATTTTAAGACGACACGAAACTGTCAGTAACAGGATGGAAAGAAAAACGAAACTGTCAGTAACAGGATGGAAAGAAAAACTATTATGAACAGCTGAATGCTCGTGTATTTTCGTCGCGACAGAAACGGGCAAAAATATGTTTACGGCACGGAAGGCGTCAGCAGGCACCGCGCACGAATATTAATTTGTGTCGTGATGCGCCGGAAGCGAAGCGTTTTACAGCTGACAGGAAGTGTCATGGCTGGCGTTCGCGTACCATTCATCACTCCAGAAAAACAAGAGCTCCGCGGACATAAATCTCTTGCACGTAAGGCGCCGAGTTTCCCTTTCGCAGCCAGGAGACTGATACTGCTAAAACGTTAGTGATCCTCAAGAAAACATAAATCAAAGCAAGGTATAGTTTGTGTGGGTTGAGAGGGATCTGATGACATCATTCCCTCACGAGGTTGGTCCGTCAACGTTAAAGTCGCTATGTTTGTCATGAGTTCTGTAGGGGGGGGGGGAGGGGGGGGGGACTGCCGCTTACAAAACTCTAAGGCTGTGTGCCTGATGAATGGTTCTTTGGCCACTGCGATCATTTCGTGACTTTGCGGCTTCTACTACGGGGAGAAATATGACTTTCTTTGGCCTAATGCGTCCATAGCTGTACTACGCGTCGATCGACAAAGTCGTCAAAAATAGCCATCAATCAGCGCTGTCTAGTTGGTGTTCAGTCCGCAACCAAATCACGTTGTCTGCTCAGTACGGAGTACGCTTCTACGTACGTAGAGCAACATACATACGCCAACCCGACTCACCACAGTGCGGTTCATATGCTATACTGTGTGCTACGTGGCTGATCACTGATGCACGGATTAATCTCATTCGGACGAAACGTTTTCCACGGCGTTGTTCTATGCCTGACAAACGTATTGAGAATTTAAAGGCACAAATTCCGACACTCTCAATGCTCACAAATCGTTCAGAACTCTTTCGGTAATGTCCTAATTGAAACCTCAGTCCCTACAGAACCAGACTATGTGTACAGGCTATTTCCAGTGCCCCTGTCTTTGAAATCACCTTGCCTGGGCCAGACAGAAGATAGTGAAGACGTGAACGTTAAAGATCCAGATTCCGACCATTCGGTGATCGCAAATCGTTCCAAACGGTGGTTAGAATTTCAACTAACCAAAATAATTTCAGCCAAAATGGGTCAGGTATAAAGAAATAGCGATTATATGTACCTTTTGGAATGACGATGGGACAGGCCAGTTCCATAGCCTGCAGCTTGGAGAGAGCGATCTTCTGGAGGGCTAGACGCTCAGCTTCCGTCAGGTAGAGGATGCTGACTGGTTTCAGGATGACCTTCCTGCCACTGACACTACACCACGTGCACGGGCCCTGTAACATGGATAGTCAAAATAGATCTCTTAGCTTTGTAAAACTGACATTCATCGGTGACTTGCTACATTGGTTTAAGGGTTGCGCGTTGTTGTTGATGTTGTTGTTGATGATGATGATGATGATGATGATGATTCAAGAGAGTCAAATGTGCAAATTACGGATGGTGGTTGTAATTTGACAGCGTGATGTAAGGTTACGTATGTATACAGAAGACATGAATAAGTACACACACACACACACACACACACACACACACACACACACACACACACACACACACACACACACACTACATGTCTGACATAAAAAGGCAAGAAACAATAAAAGTCAGAATTAACGAACAAGAAATCGCCACAATCTCTCGAGAACAACCCTCACATAAAAGACAAGCACAGATATTTCGGGACGTTTCTAATGGGCACCGTAAATCCCTCGTGACGAATTGCCATAATCAGCCAAGCCGAATACATAACGACCGTTTGAATATAAACAATGCAAAATGCCACCCACAGAGGACTAGACAAAAGATGGACACGACAGGAAAATATACAGCGCCTTAATTCCTCTTCCTGGTAAGACGTCACCTGTCTACAAGATCACACACCGTGATGGTCCTCCTGACGGATTACAAGAGTCGGAGATTACCTGGATACTCCCCCCCCCCCCCTCTCCCCTCCAACCCCCTTCCATTCGTAAGACGGGAGACCGTAGCTATGACCTAGAAGAAGAAGTCACATCTCATCCATCAAGACTCAAGCTCTTCATTCTTGCGAAGCCTGGCAATGTATATGGTGGGGGCGGGTCCAGGAAGACTTGTTGAAGAGTTGCCTTTGCCCTAAGTTTTCTGGAGCGTGTGCTTATTCGAAGGAAAACGTCTTTCGTGTGTTATGAGCCCCAGCATAAACGGTGTGTGTGTGTGTGTGTGTGTGTGTGTGTGTGTGTGTGTGTGTGTGTGTGTGTGTGTGTGTGTGTGTGTGTGTGTGAGCTGCATATTAAAGGATACGTGTGTAGGATGAGCACCAGTGGTTTCATAATCACCCAGCAGTTCGGTCCAAGAAGGCATTTCTGCCCTCGGAAAACCAATGCATAGCGCTCCCACCAATCTCTCAAAGGTATCCCGAGCCTCAGTGTCTTTGAGACTGTTAGCCCAGCAACAAACGCCCATACCAAGGACAGGACTTCAGACCAGGTCACTACGACTAAGAGTGCAATGGCACAGTTCCCAAGCTCAGTCCACAGGCATCGTAAAGGTTCCCACACAAGAAGCACCATCATTCTGCCTGACGGCTTCTGCCAGTGGTGGGCTTATCCGCCTGAACACCCCTTGACACGAGGCCCGAGACAGTGACCGCCGGTCAGGTCGGATGTGAGACTGAACTATATCAGAGGTGGTCATGCAGTGTCTTCTCGTGGATCACGACCGAAGGGATGAAGTGCTGGTGGATGTTAGGCAAGACCCCCGCAAAGTCGGTCTGATGTTTTTGTGTCTGCGGAGCACAAGAGTCCAGAAATCGGTGAGACTAAACTGGTTACTACAAAGAGGTGATCAGGCATCTTCTGTCACTCGTGGGACATGATCGTGTGTGTGTGTGTGTGTGTGTGTGTGTGTGTGTGTGTGTGTGTGTGTGTGTGTGTTGTTGTTGTTGTTGTTGTTGTTTGTTTGTTTGTTTGTTTGTTTGTTTGTTTGTTTGGGTTTCGTTTGTTGTGTTTGGTTCTTGGTTGTGTTTTTTGGGTTTTTTTTTTTTTTGTTTTTTTTTGGGGGGGGGTGTAGGTGGGGGCAGGGGGTGTAGGTGGTGGGGGAGGGGGGTGAAGGTTAAGCATGACCCAACAAATTCTAACCCTTCCTGTCTGGTGGACGAGTCTGTCCTCAGATCCGTGAAACTGACCTGTACACAGCTTGGCAGTGTCTTTGATATCACCTATACGTGAAGGACGTTAGACTCCAAAACATCTACCCACCAAATCAGCGTTAAATTACAAAAGACCTACATTCATTATGGTCAAGAAAACCAACATCGAGCAGATGCAGAGTGCATACGTGGAAATCTTAGCCCATGACATAGTAACCTCACAAAGGTCACCTGACGTGATGCTATGTCACGCTGAATTAATCACAAGAGCTGCTGTACTTCAGAAGTCAGCATTCGTCTTGAGGACGACCCTGTGAGAACACATCAGCCTATGGGACAGACAGGTTGAATAAACGTCTCCTGTCATGAGACAATCTGAAGCAAGATAAATGCGTTGTGTCCGAAACTGAAGACGTGCAATTTGCAATTTAAACTGTAACTCTGATAGCTGTGGATAAACTGTAACAGTAAAACAAGAACATCACTGGCCTAGTTCGTGCTGCGCGAACACCCGAATTTGTTGTTGCAAAAGCGAACCAAATCCCGAGTAATCTGGAGTAGGCGACTTTAGTTTCAACGAAAAAGGACAACCTTGAGACAAAAACAGTCAAACACAAGACGTCACACAGGTGACAATGATACCACAAACTCAATTCCCTCTCGAATGTTTTGCCTTACTGGTACTTCCGTTGCAGGTTGTTGATGTTGGTGGTGGATGCCGTGGTGTTGTAATTGTGATGCTGCCGCTGTTGCTGTTGTTGTTTAAATAGCATCTTAGATCTTGTCCTTCGACAATTGTGATCTCTGTTGTCGTTCGCGGTGTGTTACAGTGGCATCTAACTTGTTACCCAACGATAACTGCAATGTGTACATGTCCTAAATGAAAATGAATTCTACTCTTCCCTAAAAGGAAATTTCCTTCAGCTTGAATTTCTGATGTACTTCCAACCAACAACGTCGCGTCGGATACTGGGCAACTTCATTATGGAACACATCTCTACCACCATACATGCTCTTGTTAAGCTGCATGCTTTCTGGCTTGTTACTGTGGACTCCACAGCACGTTTAACCTTAGTGTCCGGAAGAGGTCAGTATAGGGGTCGAGTCCGAGACAAGACCGTGTAATCTTACCGAGTCTTAATCCTGACGAATGGCCGCGGAAGGAGAACGATCAAGGGAAGTAAGTAGCTCTGACAGGGGAGGTAACAGACGTTTGGGTGGACACGTCCGCAGAGGGGGCAAAGAAAAATGGCCGCCGTTACTAGCATGGCCTGGACAGGCGGGAATGTAGTACAGTTACAGAAAGCAGGGAGATGAATGGGACAGTGCCAGACAATGAAGAGCACGGTGATTGGCTGTTTGGTGGGTTTTGGGATGGTTGGCTGGTTGGCTGGTTGGTTGGTTAGATGGTTGGTTGGCAGTTTGGTTCTTCGGTTCGTTCGATCGTTATTTCCTTTGTTCCTTCGGTAAGTTTAACTGTATCTTACACAGGTATAAGGATGTGATTATTGTATACGAATAACTAAATAGGGCGAGAGAAGGTCTAGACTGGAAGGTGTGTACTGGAACAGTACCAGAGACGACTCTTGAGAAATGCGGAATCAGCATATTAATTTTTGTGCTTTTCCCGGGCATACAGATGTCATTTTAAAGTAAAGCAAACTGAACTGAACTGAGCCTCGGCTGCACGAAACTGAACTGAACTCAAGTAAACTGAACTGAGCCGCAATGCACTAAACTGACCTGGCCTGAACTGGTCTCAACTGGACTGGACTGGACTGAACGAGATAGTCCAAGACACCTGGTACACGTTGGTAAAGGCACGCCACATATCCGAGCTTTCACGATGTCAACGAACCGTGATTTTATCTAAACGAAGGAACACGATACTGTCATGTATATCCTCTGTACGCGATCTGTCGACATTCCCTGACGGTTGCCACTTACCGGAGCTTGCTTCACAACCATGCTATTACGTGTCGTCTCCGGTGTTTCTGGTGACGAGGCAACTGCCTCCCTCTTCGCCGCAAATCCATCCCCCCTCCCCTCCCCTCCTCTCAAACCATCCACCTCGCGCACCTCCACGTGCCAGGGGCTGTTCACCAACACCTGATACGCTTATTATGGGATTTTTAGGGATTTCAAGGCATCGGTTTATCGTCTGCAATTTCAGACGTCCAGCAATCCTAGAAGCTGCGAAGAATGCTGACTGGCGGGCGAAAAGTGAGCGTATCAGATTAAGGATGCTAATCGGCACAATGCTCCCGTGCGAAATCTAACACTGCGAACGTCCTTGGCTAGTACACAGCAATGGGAGTAGCTGAATACGTATTCATCCTCTACGCTAGCGGGGACACCGCTTAGTTACAGATCCTCGGTGGCTCGTGGATATCTAAGTTCAATACAAAATTAATGTACATCTGCTGTAAAACGTGTAGAGACGGGTCATGACTTTTAACACAAGACATGGTATGAATCTGCCAAACTGAATTTTAGATCTCGAAAACCTGTATGTTGAATTCGAATGCACGGTCTTAAATAATAAGATGTTCCATAACGGGCACTGTCATAGCACGTTCTCTCTGTTATCTTTTGCTGTGACGGTTTCACTGTTGTTGTTGTTGTTGTTGTTGTTGTCAGTGGTGGTGGTGATGGATTACTGCCACTGAAATTTTGTGTCAACTGTAGGCATCACTGTAGGTTCAGACGGATACAATGAATGAGAGCTGCAGGTCCATCACGCAGACACATTTCCGTTTGAGTATCAGTTTATGTGCTGAAAAGAAAAAGAGAGAAAGAAAGATTTGTGTTGCAATATGACCACTTCTGACATCTGCTCTGACCGACTACTGACGTCTTTAATCTTTCGACGAGGTCCAATACCACATTAACCAAAGTTTCAAAACAGTAAATCCCAGACAAAAGCGAGACAGAAAGAAAAAACCCTCCATAATCCTCGGCCTACGCTGGCGACTCCTGATCCTTATCGGCGTAGACCTCAACGTGCTACAGCTGAGGTGAGCGTGACATCACGGGAAGACAAGGGAGATCGCTCCAGAGATGGACACAAAAGTGTCGAGCGATAAGCTGCCCCTTAATCCACCTCCCCGTCCAGACAATAGCGCCCGTAGGACTCTGACCTTACAGCTCGGGCCGTTGACCAGGTCCAGGGAGGATTAAGACCGAACGTTGTCGTTGCAGTAAAAATGGATATCCTGACACCCTGACACCCCCTGAAGGGGCGAATCGCAGGCGCCAGCTATCAAGCCGGTAACGATCAGCTTGTAACGGGTGTTGACGGATCTATTAAAACAGAGGGAGCCTCGGGAGGGACTTTTTCTTTATACACCTCCTGTTCCTGCAGACGTGACGCTTTGGTGCCACCTGGGTAAAGGGTTTGGGGTTTGGGAGTAGATAAACATAACTGGCAGGTAGCCGCTGAACGCCACCTCCCCCCCCCCCTCCCAAAAAGTGGACTTACGACCGCCCTTGATCCAAAAGGAGTGGACAAACCACTAGACCTTGCAAGGGGGGCGTCTTTTTTCTCCGAGATGCGGTTCTCCAGCCTGTAATCAGACCCTCCTCAATTTCAACTGAAGCCTAGCACACGTGGCCACTATTGTATCGAGGTTCTTCACCAAGCTACGCAGGCGACAGAAGAAAATGCATCAGGACAAGCCATCCACGCATGAGATCTAAGTCGCTGGGCGGTATGACATAATGGTCAGTTTGTCCTCATAGGGACGATCGGTCCAGGGGAGGGAACCAAATTGTCAGGGGAGATTACTCAGCCGTTCGCGTGCCTCGATGACCTTGGTTACGGGTGGGCTGCCTTAGGCGACAGTCTGACAGGCTGCTTTGGTACGGCGAGTGATCCGGGTAAAATGTAAGCTGGGAAGTACAGCAGACGTATAACTGTCGCGTGTCATGCGTCTCTCGCTCTCTCTCTCTCTCTCTCTCACACACACACACACACACACACACACACACACACACACACACACACACACACGCGCGCGCGCGCGCGCATAGAGGGAAAAAGATACACAACCTTTTTGGTTTGGTTTGTTTTTGGATTTTTATTCGTTTGTTTTGGGGAGTTTTGTTGTTTTGTTTTGTTTTGATTTTTTGTTTGGCTGTTTCTTTTGTTGGTGGTGGTGGTGGTGGTTGGTTGTTGTTGTTTTTTTGTTTTTCTCTCTCTCTCTCTCTCTCTCTCTCTCTCTGTTTTGTTTTGGTTTTTGTGTTTGGTTTTTCTTTATTTTATTTTGTTTTTATTCTTTTTCAGTGGGGATGGGGGGGGGGGGGGGTCCCAGGATCATATTACGAGGGTTCCCTGCCAAAAGTTACTATCAACACAGATAGGAAGACGTGAGATACAGTAGTACGTTCTGACTGGGAACACGAAATGAAAGCTTTTGTACACGTACAAGCTCCATTGTAAATACATGTACTAAAGTGTTACCAAACACTCTCTTACTGACTAGTACTGCAAAGGACAAACATGACACTGAGAGACGAAGCAAAAACATCATAGGGACGGAGTACTGATGTTCCTGGCTGTGTAGAGTTGGACGTCCTGTTTTCCATCTCTACTAGTTCTGACTTGTACACGCCCATAAAGAACACACTATCAAGTCTACCGTCGGATGGTAAAAGGATCTAAGTGCCATGGATCTGTGAAGCGCTTGGGGATGGTGTTTAACGTCATTTCCTGCCACATAAGACCGACGTCGAAGACTTGGGCAAGGAGGAAGAACTCAGCACAAAGTGTTCTGTAGGTCCCAGTCAGGATTCAAACTCACGACGCTAGCACTGACGGTCCAAATGCTATACCAGGTACGCCCTCCCACTGTCCCTTTTCTGCTTTGGAATTGTTCAGCCCACCAAATTTGAAAAATAAATGTAGTTCTAAATTCCTAAATTTCAATAGCTGAGCTGACCCTTCGCACCACGTGATTGTAATGTGTTTATGTCCAGTGTGTGAGAGAATGCGTGTGATTCACGTGAGCCTGCGTGTTGGGTTCAGTTCGCGGCGCTTTGAGCCGATTCATGAAGTTGGGTAAAGCGCCTATACAATACTCATTATTATTATTATTATATTATTAACCCTATCTACACTGACGGTAGCATTAGAACTCCGGCACCAGCAGCTGCTTGTATCCCGTGGTGACAATGCACCATGTGAGCCAAACGATTTTATGTTTCGGGGAAGTGTTGCTCAGGTGCTGTACTTGACTTTGACATCACCTTGACCGGATTGCCAAAGAAACCGGACAGCAGACTCGTTGGAAGGGCAGGTTACATGTGAACAAACTGTCCATAGTCGTAGATCGGGTAGAATGAGTTAATGGCCTGTTCAACGAAGAGACAATCAGAAATTACCCATTAGTCTAAGTCCTTGTTACAAAGGATTTTTCTTAGAAGCGACATGACTAGCATTCACCAGCTTTCCCTGCTCTCATAGACGCTCGTCTGTCATCTACAAAAAGCACCTAAGCTCCTGTTGAATCCAAGGCACTATGGCCCTTTTCCAAATGACGATAGCGCTGTCCTGATCCAATGCGGACGGTCAGCAACTGGAGCGGTCTGGCCGGGTATCCGAACGGTCAACGTAACCCTGTACGCATGGATAGACTCGCAACACACTTTTGAGCTGCTCCTTCTTCGGCCTTTTCCCCGAACAGGGTTAATGCTTTCTACCTGGGTAGTTCCTAATCCGCGCTCAGAATAGAAACAAACAAACCGTACCACAGTCGTGACTGGTAGCTCTCTCTCTCTCTCTCTCTCTCTCTCTCTCTCTCTCTCTCTCTCGCCCCCCACGGGGAGTGGGGATAGTCGAATGGCAGAGCGTTGGGTTTTGCTCGGGTCGTGAGTTCGAATCCCAGCTGGGGCCAAATACTTCTGCCGGCCTTTTTACTCGATGTCCCGTCTTTGATATCGCCCTAACGTGGTGGAAAAGGACGTTAAACTCCCAAACACCCACCCGCCCATCTCTCTCTTCCCACTCATCTAAGAACAGCCTCTTCACATATCCATTTACCAATCACCAATAATGATAAAAAGCAGCAATCATATATTTATGTATATGTACCAGTTCATGCATGAGGTAATGGATTTTAATTTCTATTCCTAAATATGTTTGAATGTTGGGGGCGGGGGGGGGGGAGGGAATTTGGTCGGAAGACCAAAAACTTATGCCGTTTCTAAATAAAATCTCTCTCTCTCTCTCTCTCTCTCTCTCTCTCTCTCTCTCTCTCTCTCTCTCTCTCTCGTTGCGCTGATAGTTTCCCTAAAACAGGTTGAAGTAGCGGTTGTTTCTGCACGACCGCCCATGTTACAAACCAGATGATCGGCAGGGGCAAAGCAAAGGCAAAAAACAAGTCCAAGTGCCCGCTCAGCCAAAGAGAAAGGGAAGGATCAATCATGCGTGTCGGCGACGTTCTGAGAGTCAATCGCGTGTACGAAACAAAGTCAACCGAGCCAAATAGCGTTTTGCATAACGAGCCCGCAATGCAAAGGAAAACAGACAACCCACGTTCACAGGAATTCCTGGCCAGGGAAAAAATGTGTGACCGTTGTCCAGACAACATTAAACGGGTTGTTTCCACCTTTGCTGAGCCAGCTTATATCTTGGAACAGTTTCGCTCGCGAGTGCGCCTGTACTCTTGGAATCCATCGTGTGGCCACAGTCGTTGTCTGGAAGAGCTGTTTCCCTCTGGTATGTCTCGGAATACTATAGAGACACTCACAGACCTGAACAGATATTTCCCCTCACAGATCTCGCCTTGTCTCTAGACTCTAAATATTAATGCTCTCTTGGCCTCGCCTATGACAACCATAAGGTCAAGTAAAGACACCCCCCTTGTTTGGGTACAAGACAACTGTTTGGAAGAGTTCCTTTCCTTTGGCATGCCTCGTCATTAAAGACCTACAGGGAAAATTCTCTGTGTCTCTGGACTTAACCGTTCTATCGTCCAGGACAACCATAAGGTGAAGTAATGACCCCCGTGTTTGTGTACATACAGGTCAGACCCCGCCAGACAGCTACTCTCGTCTAGTCTAAGTACTCACAACCAGCAGATCAGCTCTTTACTACAATCTTCTAGTCTTCTCGACGACTTTCCAGACGGTTTGTAGAGAAACCCTCTTGTTACGCCTGTCAGAAACGGTTACGTTACTTTGCTTGGGACTTGGCCTCGCTGCGTTGACTAGTACTACCAGTAGTATTACACGAAGGGAAAAAAATCAGCGACGCAGAAGTGACGACTGTTTGTTTGCGTTTTGCTTGAGGGCAGGGTTTTTGTCTCAGCCCAGGAAAATCAGCCAACCGTAACCGCAAAAACGAAGCAGGTACCGAACAACAACAACAACTTATCCGGGTACGCTAACAATAACTATTCCACCAGCAGAGAGAAACCCGTGGGGCAAAAATCAAAAGGGCAAACCAGTGACACAAGACACGGGGTGCCTTCGCAAAACAACATTTAGAATAAGTAAACTCAGTATAGCGACACCCCCCCCCCCTCCCCCGTCCTCAACACACACAGTTAAAGTGATACTGGGGTCTCATAGAGGGACAGAGGGCAGAAGACATCAAATCAGGTAAAGTTTTGTTGTTGTTGTTGTTGTTGTTGTTTGGGTTTTGTTTTTAAACAGACTGCCAAAAGCAACAAATGTAACAACAAAAGATAGTTGTTCCGATCTTCTCAACAAGTATAATATGATAAATAGTGTATTTCAAAAGGCGATACCTGCATTTCGGGGTCGAGAAAATAACTAAAGCTTTGT
>JACVVK020000049.1:100000-157500 GCA_018292915.2 Batillaria attramentaria | reverse complement strand
CACACACACACACACACACACACACACACACTGACATATCCCCGTGCTGTGTTCTGAAAATGAAACTTTTTCATCGGTAGAACGTGAATTTTGGCTCACGTACCAGTCAATAATTTACCGTTGCTAAACTACAAAAGATAAGAAACAGACACACAGACAGCGCATGCGCAGATTCCACGATATCCTTCAAATTATCCAAAATACAAAAGTCACCAAAACCAGATCAAAACACATGCTCAAAACACTTTATGATTACAGTATTTTCTAGCACTCCCCAGTCCCATCTGTAGTAACGAAGTCATTTTTGCATACCACCCGAAGTCAGCCCGCTGATAACAGAAATACCTGAGTCAATCAAACTTCGTAAAACAAACAGATCCAGGTTGTCACTGAACAGGTGTCCTCGTTATGACCTACTCATAGTAAACTGAGGAGTGGCTGTGTTACCAATGCCAGATTCTTTGGAGAAATCTCAAGGTCTACACTTTCATAAGACACCAAAGATCGTTCAGATCAACCCAACTTGGCTAAGTTCTGGGGCTTTGCTTTGTTTGTTTGTTTGCTATTGTGGTGTTCTTTTTCAGTTTTTGTTGTTGTTGTTGTTGTTATTGTTGTTGTTTTTGTTTTTGCTGGTTGTGTCATGCTGTGTTGTGGTTTTGTTGTTATTGTTTTTTAGTTTATGGTGGGTTTTGTTGTTGTTGTTTCTGTCTTGGCATTTGGTTGTTTCTGTTGGTGGTAGTGGGGTGTATGTGTTGTTTATGTGTTGTTGTTGTTGTTGCTGGGGTTTTTTCGGGGGGTGGGGGGGGGGGGGTGAGGTTGGGTGGTGATGGTGGTGGTGGTGGGTTTTTGTTGGTGTTTTATATTTTCGGGGGTGGGGAGGGGGATGTCGTCTCTGTTTCTCTAAATGGATGACAGACCTCTCTAAAATTTATTCTACTTCTGAACAGATTTGAGTCGTTGCTACGGAGTAAAAGCAAGCGATTTTTTTTCTCAACAAATTGTAAACTGAAACTTTTCAATTAACAACGACAAAGCAATCCAGCAAATATATTTCGGTCTTCACACACAGAATACAACCCCACTTACGTCTACAATATTAGAAGTGTTACGTTTTAATACTAATAAATGTAAGCTATATGGTAATGGCCGCACGCACCTGCATTGCATACGGTAGTAACTGGCCTTAAGTTTATTAAATATTCGAGAATATCATTTTCTTATCTGCACGTCACCCTCGAGTGCGGCCGTTGTTCGGAGTCCGAAATCAGCAAATGCAGCCATCCGGAACGCACCTGATAACCGACAATCAATCACTCTTGGCTTGCGCCATGACTGTCAACTCCCTTGCACGACGTATGTAACGTTGGGCAACTCTTAACATCTTAACTGGTCAGCTGGAGTAACCGCCCTTGGGCTACAGGCTGTGGCGCAACATCTCCAAAAATAGAATGCAATAGCTGGGTCACTGGAGGTCAGTGAGAGAGAGAGGGGGGGGAGAGAGAGAGAGAGAGAGAGAGAGAGTTCAGGTTTCCGAAAGGCTGTTCTTCCGCTCTGAACGGTGGGTGACCACAAAAGCAGGCTAATTACTGACCACAAACCTCTGACAATCGTAACTCAACGGAACACAATTCGTAGGAGCTTCTGAAGTCCATTCTTGTCTTTGTTCCAATTGCTGATCGTTCTATTGTCGTAGTTAACTTAAATCACGCAACCCAGTAGTTCGTACTTGTAACCCAGTTACTGGATCTTCCCAATGTTTAACGATTGATTGAACACCTATTCATGACCCAGTAGCCCACGGTTGTAACCCAGTTGCTGGGTTTTTCCAATCTTTGAGGATCGACTTTGACACTTTATCACAGACCCTCATCTCACAGCACACGCCTCAGTTTATCAATAACTGTACTCACAACAACTCATTCACAAAATCAAGGCCTTCGGCACAGCAGTCCGATCACATTCACGAAGGATTTGACGTCAGGGAGGAAAAGATCTTCAAAGAGGAAAGATGCGTGAAGTGTTGGGAAAGGTGCTGACATAAAAGTGTTGGGATAATAAATTTCGAGGGTTCCCTGCCAGAAGGTACTATCGACACAGACGGAAAGCAGCGAGATAGAACCCTCGGTGTTTTCCGACCAAGGTATCCATTGAACAGACAGGTTTGGGACAAGTCCGCCTCAAGCACATTTTTGACATGACAGCTTGTGGGTGGATGGGAAGCACTACGTGACGTTAACGTTTGAACTTCGAGGCGTCACAGGTAGAAGTAAAGACGGCGGAGTGTTTTCTAGGTGCTGCTTGACTCTGAAGGTTTGACGTTAAATGTTCTGAGGAAAAGCCACATGTCTGAAATATGAGCACGCACCTGACTATTGATAGCACTGGTTTTTCAAATCTGAGTAGCACCAAGCGTTTCCAACGGACCGGTCTGTCGGCGTGAACTGAGAAAGTGGCCGTTTATCAACCAGACAACGACTTCGACCAACGCCTTACTGCAATGCAAGGACAGGGGTGGGTGGGTGGGTGTTTGGGGGGTTAACGTCCTTTTCCACCCATATACGGGTGATATCAAAGACGGGGCAACGATGAAAAAGCCAGCACGAATATTTGGCACCAGCCGCGATACGTACTCACGACCCGAGCATTGCAAAGACAGGGACATGCTCATATTTCAAACACATTGTTGAAGCCGAGCAGCACCGAAAACACTCGGGTCCATTCTGACTACACCCCGCGTTGACTGACCACTGAGCGCATCCACCGTGAGTAGTGAGTGACCTGTGGGGAGGGTGTAGACACAGAAATCCGCTAGTCCATAACTTTATTTGCTGTCCACAAATGCAAACGGACTTTATCTCGACCCTGAGGCAATTACTGACACGTTCCGCGCCTGAAATAAGAAAATGAGACGTCTTCAGTTCAGCAGGCAGCTATATGGAATCCAAGAAACTCCCACGAAAAGTTTACGTAAGAGAGGCGTTACGGAAGCAAACCTTCTTTTTTAATATGCTTATTCCCAGACTTACTCCCTCTGGCCGTCTGAACTGTTTGTGCAACTTGTCCACCACAGTCAAGCATACATCAAACGTGGCCGAAACTGGCAGTCTGACTGAATTGAATAGTGTTAAGCTGGACTGTTCAGTCAAGGTAGCTGTCCCCTCAAACATAACCCGCTCATTAGGGCCGTCTCCACCCACATCTTGTGGCGTAGGACGTTAAACCAAGCTAACTACTCAACCAGCAGACATCTAAGTTCATGGATAAGGGTTGGTGCCGCCTCTTGCATGCCTGCAGTAGGCCCGTTGGTCACCTGTAGATTGCGTGTTGTGACCTTCAAACTTGCAATTCAGACACTCAAGATGTGTTGAACTTCGTGTCGCCTCACACTTCGTTTGCGGAACTTTGCCGAAAAGGAACGACGTAAATGTCTGTTGCGGAACTTGTTCGTCACCGCGTCTGACGTTACCGCTGACACTTGACTAGGGAATGAGACGCTGACGACGGGACGACAAAATGGCGACATGACGCGTGTAAGTTTCCTGCCTTTTGTTCTATAGAGGTCATGTCGCCTGTCATCCTCTTGTTAAAGGTTTACGATCGAGTCACTTTCTGGAGCAGTGGGATTTGAAAGTTAACTGTCGTGCAGCAACCGTAAGGCTATGGGATTTTTTCGGGATTTCGGGCCGGTTTTCCTAAGTCTCAACAAGGTTGCAGTTGAATTATTCGATTTTCTTTTCTTCGCAGGGTGTCTCCGCAACACGTGCATGCACTTTGCTTTTTGTCAGCATAGCAGGACTATAGAAAGATGCGACGAGAATTGACAGCTGTTTTCGCAAACATCATTCGCACAAAAAATGGAGTGTGCATGTGTGTGTGTGTGTGTGTGTGTGTGTGTGTGTGTGTGTGTGTGTGTGTGTGTGTGTGTGTGTGTGTAAACTTCGTGATGACAGAAAAAAAAACCAAAAAAAAAACCGTCTGAGTGTCGTTGACGGACGTAAGGTTGAGGTCAGCTCATCAAGTTTTGCCAACATGAGACGTGACCAGAATTGAGGCAAAAACACACTCGCTGGACATGGTAAGCAGGCAGTGGAATTTCAAACCTCTCTGTTAGTCGCCAAACTGTCTGCCATTGTGACATACATCTCTCTCTCTCTCTCTCTCTCTCTCTCTCTCTCTCTCACACACACACACACACACACACACACACACACACACACACACACACACAGGCCAAAGTCGGAAGGACAGATAACGTACCTCCAGACAGAAGAGTCACTTTTAAAGGCCAGTAACCTCGTTCCTTGTCCTTACTCTACCTTCCTGTCCCCCAAAGGTTAGCATGCGGGACGTGACGTTAGTCCTGTCCCCATGGTCGTCTTCCTCATGTACCATTGTTTTCCTTTCACAGCTACTTTGGCGGAGAGATCCCAAAATAGCACAGTCAACGTGTACGTGGTGGCTAAAAATGGATGCTGGAACTCCAAGAACTTTAGGGGAGGGGGGGGGGGGAGGGAGGGGGCACAAAGGCGGTTGTATTTTGTCTTTTGTTTGTTTGGTTGGGGGTTGTTGTTGTTGTTGTTGTTTTGTTGTTCCTGTTGTTCTTCTTATTGTTGTTCTTACTATTTTGTTGTTGTTCTTGTTCCTTTTCCAACACGTATCGGGTAAGGTCTAAAAATATGTTCACACCAAACAAGCAGGAAACAACAACCCAAAAACAAAGCACACGGGGAAGAGCTGTACAAACGGCGACGTGCTTCTTCCAGACGGTGGAGATAGTGAGGGGTGAATGTGTTGTGGGGGGGGGGGGGTAGGGGAGGGAGAGGCTGCGGCAGCTATACTTCTCTTCCAACAGTTAGTGGGACTAAAACTGTATAAAGCAGATAATACCAATATTTAAGAAACACTTCGGCAGAAGCAGCCTGATCCGCGCATCTGGGTCAGGCATTGTTGGCATAACACTTACGAGGACTAACAGTAAACAGGAGCGTCTCAAAGTTCAGTCAGCATTTTCGGCATGCCAGATTTGAGCGAGTATGTCATCACAATGAAAACGATACGCTGGTCTGACCTCCTGGGGTCGAGAAATGTCCACACAGCACACCGCTTCTGTTTGGCTTATGGTGACTTCGGATGACCCCCACATAGTATCGGCTAGTCTCAAATATGAGTAATTCTATGGTCAAGTCTGAAAGGCGTAAGTGCTAATGAAAGCATTGGCGCTTAGGTGCGTTCACCGAATAACGTTAGGATTTGTGTCCTCGCTAAAAGTTGACATTCCGGTGGTTTTTATTTACAGTCTCTCTCTCTCTCTCTCTCTCTCTCTCTCTCTCTCTCTCTGTGTGTGTGTGTGTGTGTGTGTGTGTGTGTGTGTGTGTGTGTGTGTGTGTGTGTGTGTGTGTGTGTGTGTGTGTGTGTGTGTTCATATCATTCGTATGGATATTGTGTGTCTGCATGATCGCTGTACGTTCATGAAAATCGCAGAGGCCATATGCACCAATGGCCTCACCAAGAAAAACATTATCAATTCAGTGGTTTAATGTTTACAAAAACTTAAAATTTTGGCTTGGTGGGCGTGTTGCACTTCAATCATACTCCTGTTTGCTGCACTAACAGCCGTTGAGGTACTGTACGTCTTGCCTGAATTTCGGATACGGGGCCAAAACCGATAAGAAGAAGAAGAAGAATGATGAGTATTGTACAGGCGCTTCACCTAATTTCGGCTCAAAGGCGCTTCACCTGAATCGGCTCAAAGCGCCGCGAACTGAACCCAACACGCACGCTCACGTCAATCGCATGCATTCTCTCACACACTGGACATAAACACATTACAAACAGGTGGTGCGAAGGGTCAGCTCAGCTATTTAAAATTTCGGAATTTAGAATTGCATTTATTTTTCTAATTCGGTGGGCTGAACATTTCCAAAGCAGAGGGGGAGGAAGCCGGAGTGCCCGGAGAGAACCCATGACGATCGGCCCGAATGATCGGTGCCACATACGAGAAGGAAAAATTGTTTGCCCTGAGTGGGACTCGAACCCCTGACCTCTCGCACTGATGACAAGTCTCTTAACTACTAAACCACCGACCGCCGAAAAAACAATCAAAAACGTGGGATACTCATGCGTGTGATGCACGAGGTAAAAGAATTTTATTTCCTAGTTTTCCACACTCGAGGCGTGAGTGCAGGCGGAGAGGGTGGCGCTTCTCAGTGTTGGCATCGGCTAGCGTGTCGTAGGTTACTGATCATGTTGTATGTTACTGGTGATAACTGACATGTCGGCTGTCACAATCGGCAATCTGTCGATCTGTCACTTAGACCCATCTTCACCTCCAGGCTGAATTTCGCCTTCGAAACAGCTTTACACGGTGCATTCAAGTCGTCACTGCTTTCGTAAATATGTACCGTTAGGTATGGACAGAATGGCGTATACATATACACCGTTTAGGCATGCAGACAGTGAGGTATAGCGCGCATATCTTGCTCTTTACTTCCGGTAGTTACTGCGAGGCTTCCCGTGAAGAAACAGCGAATAAACAACGACAACTTTGGGTTTCTTCCCCTTAAAACAAACAAACAAACAAACAAAAATGAAAATCCGTAGCAGACCATGTTTCAATGTTGTTGCTGTTGTTTGCGCCTGTTGTTAGTGTTGTTGTCTTTTCTCAACTGCAATACCTCGTTTTGGAACAGATGTGCTTGTGACTGCGCCTGTACGCTCAACTGAAATAGTCTATCATAAATTTAGTAAAGCTCTTAGTGCGATACAATGACGTTTCATGGTCGTGCGAACGAAAACTTCTAATGGCCCGAAACTCTTCTAGTCGACAGTGTGACACGGATTAAGCAAATAAAAGGTAATATAGACAGTGGCAGACGCTATGCGTTTTGGTTTCTGTTCGCTCCATGCTAACCCGTGTAGGGCTGTACCTGCACATGTGTCTAATTGGTACCGTGCTAGACATCACCAGAACAGACCTGAACGCTTTGTTAGCTTCAAGAAATGCCCGGCGGTTCTGTGTGGGCCTTTAAACCGGGATCCCCAATCGCTGAGCGGATTAAGCACACGTGCACTGTGAACCGAACGACACGGAACTGTTTTCATTCCTGCAGCTGGTCCATATAATCCGAACGTACCTTTTCACATCTTAGCAGACAACGGAGCTTACATCAGAACACTGAGCGAGAGTACATACACTCCTACCATCGAGGCACTTGAAGCGCTAATTTGCTCCTGAGCGCTGGTCCTGAACAATACCACTGGCTGGGCATGGCCACTTAAAGCGAAACTGTGGCGATAAGTACTATGTACTGGTCCCGACAAGTGGGGGTTTAACTATACTATACAGACGACAGAACTTGTTGGAAGCTCGGCTCGATTTAAAAAGGTGGTGATGACGTGGACAACTTGACCAGAGGTAGAGAAGGTCAGGATAACTGTGTTGACGTCACACGCAAGCTACACCTGTCCAGCCTTTCAACACCACGACTTTCAAACCCCTGATCTCAGAGAGAGAGAGAGAGAGAGAGAGAGAGAGACAGACAGACAGACAGACAGAGGCAGAGATACTGACAGAGAGAGACAGAGATGATGATGATGATGATGATGATGATTTTTCAACGATAAACGTCAATTTACAAACTTGCCGTTGCTACATACTATAAACTTACGTCTATGCAAGAAACGTCGATATTACAAAAAGAAAGAAAGAAAGAAAGGCAGACAGAGGAGGGAGGCAGTCAGACAGACAGCTGGTAAAAAAAAAATTTAAAAAAAAAACTTCTCCGGATCACTGTATCCAGAAAGATTATACACAGTCATGTACATAAAAAAAATAACAACCTTTTCTACCTGACCACAAAATACTGTTGACATTGTTACGTGCAATATTAAAAGCCGTAAAACCGAAAGTGGCAAATTCCTCTCCCAAAAAAAGCGATAACAGCGGTCATTAGACGGTGTCATGTTGCTCAGATCTTGCTTATGGTGCGCTGGAGATATTCTGGGACGACACAGAAAACCGCCACCCGATAGCGACTCAGAGATCACATTTCAATTACCTTTTCTCCCAACAAGCGTGTAACCTTACAAGTTGGCCTTCGTGTCCGCGCGTAGACGCGACAGCTGATCTGCCTGACGTCAAGCGAATTATTACACGAACCTGAAGATATGCTTGCCGTCGACGAAACTGGCAAGGTTACCTCTATGGCACCTTAGAGCATCATGTGTTGTTGTTGTTGTTGTTTCTAAAAGCCAAGAAGAATGTTTCATTGTAAGAATAGCCGAGTCATCTCTTCAGCGCATTACTATATAATGCAGCAGCTTTTTTCCTACCATGTGAATGTAATTTAATCATGCGTGTAGATAATATTCCGTTCTGCAGCCCTTTCCTTGTCACATAGATAATGTATATGGCAATAAAAATATCTGAATCTGAATCCCTACCATTGTGTCAAAATCTCTCCCTATGGCCGTGAACTATATCATCATCATCGCCGTCGTCGTCGTTGGTGTTGGTGTTGTCTGAGTCACCATCGTCATCAGTCACGTGATTATAGGACGCACAGAACAGAGACAAACAGTCCTATCGAAAAATCTGTGCACACAGCGCTTCCCCACTCACGACTACAAACAAGGCTGCTCACTGGAAACGGGCTTCTTACAATCTTCTTCTCAGACAACTGGAAGTACAGACAGGCAAGCAGCGAAGAACGGGCAGAATAAGCATCTTATTGCGACAACCCTTCTCAATCATCCGCACCACTCCCCCAATGTCAGCCCGAGTTCATCACAGCCGCCGCCCCTGCTCGCGCTGTATCTATTCCCCGCGTGATTCCTGCCCAAGGCTGAATAGACGATTCTACTCGACAAGCTGCGAGGCCAAAATCCCGCCTTTTTACTCTGCCATGTATTGGCAAAACACATGACGTCATTTTATGGGAAAAGGGGTGATTTCAAGATGAAAGACATTGACGTAATGGTCGTTTTCCACATGCTCATGTTGTTCACTGAAAAGGTCGTCGAAAAAACACATCTACACAATTACAATGTCTCTGTTGTAAGAATTAAAGGAAAAGGATGTAGTCAAAGTGTGAATAATATCTGGAAAATTCACGCTGTGCAAAGTATCGTACGCTGCCCCTCAGTAATGATGTACGTTGTCTCTTCTGAACACACGCCATAAAGTAAAACGCGATTTTCTACCCGTCTCGAACAATGGTGACTGCGTCAGAGCGTATCTCCTCCGCTGCCAGTACTACGGACGATGTCCTGAAGTCAAGCGGGAAAGAGAAATCACGTGGCGGGGGTCGGACTGAGCCGGCCATGACGTCAGAGCAATCGAACCAGGGACACTCTTGAAACTGCTTGACAGTCAAGGGACAATACCTGCCGGTAACAGTTCTTGCCCTTGTTTCGGCGGATTAGCCGGGATTGGAACAATTGTCGTCTGGCCGTAAACCTCTTCAGCACGATCTTGGCTGCCTGGTTTCGCCGCGTGCTTGCTACTACACACGTAGTATTATTCATGGAGATGTCGTCAGCTAAGACTTTCATTGAGAAAAAGTCCAGTTAGCCTTCATCGTGACGTCAGCGTAGCCTCGCCAAAATAGCCGCGGTTATGGCACAAAGTTTCGATCATTTCATAACAGGGTGGTAGGAGTTTTCCGAGTATGTCCAAAAGATTATTTGAAGGATGGAAGTAACAGGAACGAAAAAAATATTGTTCTGTTCCAATTCTTCCCCCTTTTGTAGTAACGGTCTTGTATTGATGGTTTTTGGCTTTTGTACATATTTTGTTTTGTATTACCGGTATGTTTGTAAGTTGTTTTTGTATTACCGGTATGTCTGTAAGTTGTTTTTGTATTACCGGTATGTCTGTAAGTTGTTTTTGTATTACCGGTATGTCTGTAAGTTGTTTTTGTATTACCGGTATGTCTGTAAGTTGTTTTTGTACAATTGATATGTCTGTAAGCTGTAAAAATGATGATACAAAAACTGTTCTTTAATGTGCCCCAATAAAAGACATTACAAAAAACTATTCTTTGCTCAGTTTGTTCCCCTGTTTATGCTTACGTCGCTTCGAGTTAGCAGGAAAGGTTACTAAACTGGACAGAAGGAGAGACAAGGTTCACAGTTCTTTCCAATCAGTAATCAGATCAGACTGAATGACTGAGATAGGTACTTTAACAGACAACAAAACCACAGGCCAGCCCGTGTCTCGGTGCTTCGCTTATAATATCTTAAAACGTTCTTGTCATGAGATATCTTTTTTCCCACGCAAGTACAAAACGAATCATCTTGACCCGCCTCCCCAGGACATTCATGTCAGCCTATAAGGGAACAAGCGGCATTCAAAATCCAGCATGAGATTCAAATTTACACAGCAAGGATCATCACTGGCTGAAAAGTTTCTTTTGAATTTTGCGTGCGGCTTCTTCCCGCACGTCAATTTAGACAGCTTGTAATGCGAGAGTAGCTTTTGAAAGACACTGACCCCAGCTGAGCTTAGCAATGGATTTTGAAAACAGAGAAAATCTGGGCAGAGGATGACGTTAATACCCGCACAGAAAATACGTTACGCTACCCCAGCGGCTGAGCTTAGGAAATTTGAAAGAGAAAAATTGGAGCAAGGGATGGCGTAAACGCCCGAGGAGAAAAAAAAAATTAATATTCTACGATAGCTAGGTAGTTATAAAAGCCGATAACTAACACCCGAAGTCCCGTTCGTGGTAACGTTAGACCTTATTCATATGCTATGTTCGTATAATTATTTGCCACACCCACATACAGGCAGGAGCCGAACTAAAGACACCACCTGCACGACAATGCTGATCAATTTACGTTCAAGGCCACAAAATCGGGATGGCCGAATGGTAGAGCGTTGGACTTCTAATGCTCGGGTCGCGACTTCGTATCTCGGCTGAAGCCAAATATTTGTGCTGGCTTTTTCGTCGTTGCCCCGTCTTTGATATCACCCGTATGTGGTGGAAAAGGACGTTAAACCCCCAAACACCCACCCACCCCACAAAATCGCATCTGTCCTACAGTCTCCATTCTATTATATTAACACAATGCAGTTATTGGCTTTCTACTTCACAGAAAGATGGGCTTGTATTGCAAGATGGAAGTTTACAATGCGTGACCTTTGGTAACGTATCTGTGCTCTCTCTCTCTCTCTCTCTCTCTCTCTCTCTCTCTCTCTCTCTCTCTCTCTCTCTCTCTCTGGCATTGGCCTCAAAAGGCCAGCTCCGGTAACGTGAAGCCTACCTGTACCGGGGTGTAAAACTACAAAAACAAGCGCTTGAAAGGGGCGGAGGGTGTGGTCAGGGGGGCGTCATACGAAACAGAGTGTCTGTGACACCTCCCGATAGTGGAATGGTGCCTGTTAGCTTGATCGGAGCACTCCCATCTTTTGTGTGGTTGTGGTGCGTGTACGCGCGGCGGGTAGACCTCGGGGTGTATACCTTTGCCATTCACACAGACATGTACTTTCGCTCATACGATGATTGATGGTAAATATGTACACTAGCTAGCCAGCTTCGGTTCTCTCGGGTGGATCGATGTACCGGGTGGACTGCGTAAATGGAATAGCGAGTAAAGAATGCGGACTTTTATTCTTTTTTGACTGAAAAAAACCCGCTTCGGTTTGGGTAGAAACATTACCCGGTGACTAGTCAGCTGAAGTCAGTTGTAAATTTGGTTAGCTTTTTTTCAGTTATTCTTTTAAATGCAGCTGATATATGCTTCAGTGCAAATCAGGAAATGGTGCCTCGTGAGAGAGACGGAGACAGCGATAGAAATAGCGACAGGGACATCGGGACAGGGAAAGCGAGACAGAGACAAAGGAAGCTGTAGCTTCATAAAAAAATACGAAAAATCGAAGAATCTGAGAATGTCTAAAGTCCCTCTTTGGTTCTGGTAACTTCACAGAAGACAGAAGAAAGAGACAGATAGATGGACTGAGAGAATAACGCGACACAGACAGCGAGACAGGGACATCGACACAGGGACAGCGAGACAGAGACAGCGAGACAGGGACAGCAAGACAGAGACAGAGAAAGCTGTACGGAAATGGCAACTTCATTAAAATACGATAAAGCGCAGAATGTCTTAAGTTACTTTTCGGTTCTGGTCACTTCATAGAAGAGAGAAGAAAGAGACAGGCGCGACAGAGACATCGAGACAGGGACAGCGAGGCATAGACAGAGAAAGATATACGGAAATGGCAACTTTATAAAAATACGATAAGGCGCACGATGTCCATTTTCGGTTTTGGTAACGCGGAGAGACAGACAAATAGATGAACCGAGAAAGACCTACAGATAGGCAGAGAGAGATTATGATGAAGGCCTTGTACCCGACCAAGCTAACGCTACCACGTCAACAAATATGACGTAACAAACCCTTTCACCACTTCCGGTATAAAAGGAAAAACGAAAGTAGGTCAGGTTTACCAGGTGACCCGGTTACAAAACCTGTCACTTTGTGAGTCCAGGTGAGAGTTATGCCAGCTTTAGACATGGACGCGTTCTGGGACATTCAAAGGACGATTTTATATCCAGCCAGACAGCCTGCCTGATAGCAGGATGGACCTCCGTGTGAAGGTCAACGTTCTAGCGGTTACGTGACTGTCTGGATTTTTACACTACAACTCTATCATTTAAAGACTTCACGATAACGAGTTTTTAGGGTGTCATTTAAGGTTGACGACCGCGCGAGGTGACCGGACCAACTGTTACGTCCGAAAGTACATGACTGTATTTTTTAAAATGAGATATTGTAACCTATTTTCTACACTGTGACTCTACTATTTAGAGATTTCAGGATAATGACTCAGTGGTGAGTGAGTGAACATATCTGGTCGTCGACCGCACGAGGCGATCGCACTGACTGTAAGGATATCATGTCCTGAAGTACAAGATTGTATGTGATGAGACACGTGTATTGTAGACTATTTCTGGATTTCTACACTACAAACTTTGGGGGTTTTTTTGTTTGTTTTTTTTTTAGAGATTTCAGGATAATGACTGTTGAGTGAGTGAGTGAGTGAGTGAGCACAACATAGGCTGTTGACCGCACAAGCTGACCGGACTGACTGTCAGGATGTCATGTCCTGATGTACATTGTAAGATTTTGTTTAAAGAGATATTGCAACTTTTTTCGGGGGAGCCGGGGTGGCCGAATAGTAGACTGGTGGACTTCTAATGCTCGGGTCGTGAGTTCGTATCCCGGCTGGGGCCAAATGCTGGCTTTTTCGTCGTCGCCCCGTCTTTGATATCACCCGTATGTGGTGGAAAAGGACGTTACACCCCCAAACACCCCCACCCCAAACCTGTTTTGGGATGTTCTACATTAAAATCTCTACTATTTCAATGCTCAGGATAACAGCTGTATAGTGAATGACAGAGCCAGCATACTAGAATGTCGACGTTTCTCAGTATAAGTGCTCCAACCCCTTTTCATTAGCTACTGACAACACAAAATATGAGACAGTCAACTAAAAACGCCAAAAAATAACTCCTTGATAAGACACAAGGATACATCCTCCATAGGACACTCTAACACAGTCACGCACATTCGTGTGCCTTCATTGTTGTCTTCTCGGAAAAGAAAAAAAAGCAAAGGGGGTGATCAAATAGCATAGCGAAAGAAAAGAGTGCTATTCAAAGGAGCAATGTGAATGCGGATCGCAATTTGATATCTCCAGGAAATCGTCCAAACACTTGTAAGCCCCCAGGCCGATGCGCTTCGCTAAGTGACTGACGTGCGGTGTCTAAACAGAGTCTAACTCCAACTGTGAAGCTAGCTCAAAAAGTCTGCGGTTTGAATTAGTGCCAAACCAGATATATAGTGTCCTCGCGGCGACTTCTCTGGTTAATCTCCTGGTCTGGTAACGCGTGCGGCCTATGTATGTATGTATGTATGTATGTATGTCTGTCTGTCTGTCTGTCTGTCTGTACGTACGTACGTACGTACGTACGTACGTATGTATGTATGTATGTATGTATGTACGTATGTACGTATGTATGTATGTATGTATGTACGTATGTATGTATGTATGTATGTATGTATGTATGTATGTATGTATGTATGTTGGCATGTTCTGCACCGCGCACACAGTCATGAGCTGTTCTCTTTTTATCATGCTGTGTGCTTTCTGGTTTTGTTGTGATTTCTTTCGTTATACATGCTGGGTTTTTCTCACAGTAAAGAATAACGATAACAATAAGATAAGAATAGGCTCAAACTTAATGTGGCCGCCCTGTCAGCCTGACTGAATCGAATGGAGTTCAGCTGAACTATTTGGTTAGGGTAGCTCTCCTTTCACCTCAATAACCAGCCCGTTCACAGCCGACTTTGCTCTTGTGGAGAGGACTTGAAACTCCAAACCCACAAGCCTACCACCCCGCTACAAGCTCATTAGAGGAGAACATCCGAAATGTCAGCGAGACACAGATCTGCTATTGCCGTTATGTCCCACCACCGAGTCAGTCACTACAGTCACTCAGCAGTGGGTCGTTCCGGTTGAGTGAACCGCCGTCCCCGAAGCGTACCCCGGGTTTTCACTAGGGGTGTTCGGTTTTACCGGTTTTCCGGTTAAAATCGGTCCGACTTTCTCACGGTTCGGTAAACCGGTTTGGCCTTTAAAAACCGGAAAACCGCGGTTTTTCTAAGGCACATCACTCGTCGTTTTTCAGCCCGTTACAAGACACCCTCCTCCTCCCCCTCCTCCTTGTCATCATCATCATGTTGTTGTTGTTGTTGGCTGATCAGGGCAACTGGGGTGGCCGAATGGTAGAGCGTTGGACTTCCAACTTTCGGGTTGTGAGTTCAAATCCCGGCTAGGGCCAAATATTTGTGCTGGCTTTTTCATCGTTGCATCGTCTTTGATATCATCCGTATGTGGTGGAAAAGGACGTTAAACTCCCAAACACCCACCCACCCACCCACCCACCCACCCTTGTTGGCTGAACATTTCCAACGCAGGGGTACAGGAAGCCAGAGTACTAGGAGACCCCCCTCCCTTCCCCCCTTCCATCTCTTGGGGAAACGTTAGAAACAATAGATTACGTATACATAGCCGCGGTTAACCGGTTTTAAACCTCGGTTTTCTATTTGAGAAATCGTACCGGTTCCACCCTCTAGTTTTCACACACAGTTCTGCCCACTGCCCAGTCTGACACGTGAGCGCTTGTCCTTTGAGCAAAGCCGGGTTCAGGGACGCGTGACTCAGTTCTTTGATGCGCATTGATGCGTACCCCGTTGTCTCAGTACTAGTGCTACTACTACTACGCCATAGTGGTACACAGTGAGACCTGTCAAGTGTGACCACAATATAATACATGATTCCAAAGAGGAATATGCTGTGTCAAGGGACTTTTTTGCCAATACGGCAAAGCCCGAGAGAAGTGCCAGCAGCTGCAAGCTCTTCGTGTTCGATTTTTCTCGTTTTGTCCAAATCAGTTCATCAGGAACACAAACGATCTCGTGCTGAAAAAAAGAATGCTCACCAACTGAGACCCATCTCTCTCTCTCTCTCTCTCTCTCTCTCTCGTAATTTGTGATCTGCCACTTGCAAAGTTGCTATAATGGAATAGTTACTGAGCATAAAATATAAGTTTGTCTTGCTAGTTCTCCTGTATCTCCACCATACGCAACGATATAAATCTGTTTAAACCAGAGACCTCATGCGACTCACTCTGTGTGTGTGTGTGTGTGTGTGTGTGTGGGTGTGTCTGTGTCTGTGTGTGTCTGTCTGTGTCTGTGTGTCTGTGTTGGTGGGTAGAAGGGATGGGAGGGAGTGGAATTGGGGGGGGGGGGGGGTGCAACTTCAACTGCCCCTTGTGGGGCCATTTCCTCTTGCCGTATGCGGAACACCATTTAACGTTGGTTCTGGAAATTTGCGGCCCGGCTCCAAAGACAGGGTGTCGCCGTATTCAGGTGGCCACCTAAGCAGGTAAGTTTCGCTGGAAACTAGACCCTTACCCCCATCCACCGTCACAGCTCTTCGCCCTCCCCTCCTGTCAACGCCCACCGTGTCAATTTCACAGGTGTACAGGTACATACAGGTAGGGAACGCGGCCAACTGGTAGGCATTGTGTGTGGGAGGGCAGGTACCAACCACAATCAGTAGTTCTCCTGTTTACATCGGAATTGACACTACTGTCGAAGAGAGATATGTGTTGTGGCAGTGCTGGTAACTTGTTTCCCTCTCTGCAACTGGAGAATGTGCGATTTTCTTCTGATCTCTGACAGTAAACAGTAGGAATTGTGCTTTTGTAGTGTGGTCTCTAGTAATGTATTTGTAGTAGTGGGGGGGGGGGGGGGGGAGAAGGGGAGGGGATCTATTAGCACTTCTAGAACAAAGCAGGTCGTGTAAACTGGCCCAAGTTTTCAAAACAACTTTCGCGTCACGTTGTGCTTCTATAAAAAAAAAATTCTTACAAATATTCGGCAATAAAAAATATTTTTTAAAAACTCTCTCTCTCTCTCTCTCTCTCTCTCTCTCTCTCTCTCTCTCTCTCTCAACTACACGGATACAGCAATACAAACTGCATCATGGCATTGGTAACATAATCGTGGTGCTGTACATTATTTTGGCCCATGTGCTTCCTAGTCATAACCTGACATAAACCCCTGAGGCAAACCACCACCATTCCGTCAGGTCCATAGTTAAAAAGGGAAAAGGAGGAAAAAAAAGCAGGTGACCAACCAGTGGTCAGCGAGAGGGGAGGAGGGGGTGGAGGTGGGGGTGTGTGAAGGGGGCAGTATAGGGGGAAAGGGGGGGGGGGAGAGACATGCAGTGCTGGTCGCCATGACCTCTTTTTACAGGGGTCAGTGCAGACGTTATTATGGTGGTGGACAGTAGTGGTCAGACTGTTTGACAGCGCCCCCAGGTGACAGGTATCTGACATCAGTCACACACACACAAACCCTCAGCCTGTCCCACTACGGTCACGTGACTCCGTAGACGACCTGGGGCCAGGCTGGAAATAGCTTGAAAAAGGTGAAAAAGAACCGTTATGCACCAAAGATAGTTCAGAAGGTCATAACCAGATACTTTGACATCACCCAAAAGCCCTGAGAAGCGAACCCGCCTTTTCTGTTCTTGATGAACTGATCTGGACATTACGAGAAAATTGGACACAAAGAGATTGCGGCTGTTGGCACTTCCCTAGGGCTTCGCCGATAGGGATATCATTAACAAAAATCCCTTGATCGAGTGATTGAGGTGGTGGTGTCCAGCGGTTTTAATATGAGCTTTCCGGTTAGGCACACTTGTATTTTCTTAAAAACACAGTGTTTGTATGGCGACTAAAAACGAACAAAACCAGGACACATTCCTATGACATTTTATATTAATATCATGTGATCAAAGGGCAATAAACTGAGTAACTCTAACTGCATCTGAGTTCCTTAATTCGGATGCACAACACTTTCCGCAGAAATACGGCAATTCGAATTCAGAGGAAGGTACGGTTTTGCGCTGTAAAATTATTTCCTGGTCCCGTACCTGAAGAAGGCTGTGAAACAAGGAAACTTCACAAGGTGCTGAATTACCGAAACATTAAACTTCGCTGCTGACGGACAGTTCAAAATGCAGACAGTCCGTAAGCATCTTTACGACTGTAACAGTTTTCTAACACGTTTTGAGCTCGTTTGTTATAATGTATTACGTGTGCTTGCTAAAGGGACACCAACAATGACACGTACTGAATGTTACTTTTAGCAACCACTAACTTTTTCTACCGCAGCAGCCGAGGTTTCTTTCTAGTCAAATCTTGGCAAATTTTCACTGTCCGTGAATCAGGTTCTTCAGCTTCAATCCGTCTACAGTACTCGTTTACTCTGTTCCGTGACATATGTCCGTGTGGATCCCCCCGTAATGGACTACAATTTTCTGTGTAAGCAAGCGTAACAGTGAAGTAAGTCTACCATTGACGGTACTGCACGCAATCGGTTTACACACACGTCACGGAGCAAGCTACCCTGTAATCAGAGGCAGGCTGTCCGAGCACCCAGTCATCCACCCGAGTTACTGTTGGTGGAACCTCGCGTGTGTCCATTGTTAACTAAGTGAGCCTGCAGGGTGGTTTTGCTGTCAGAGGCCGGCGAAATATGAAGCGAAAGTACCAGCACTCAAGACAGAGACGAGCAATTTCAGTTCACTTTAAGATGATATCTCTGCGCTCAGAAAAGCAGCACGTGCTGCTTAGCTATTGGTGACATATCTCTACATTCGTAAATCCATCCGCAGGCATTGCATTTACAACAGCACTACTCTAAACCTCAAAAACAGCACCTACCCATATACGTCATTTGATCTTGTCCATTCAATTCACACCACATTCCTTCTGCCCCCTCCCCTCCCCCCCCCCCTCCAACCCACCCCAACCCAACCCGGGCCCCCTCTACAGTACCGTCGCGTCTGCTGCGGAGATCTCCCAAGTGCATGCCGGACACGGAATTTCCAATGTTGAGGTAGCCGCGATGCCTGGAGATAAGCGGCAAGGGACTTGGGGAGGGTGGAGATGGGCGAAAGACAGGGGTACGTGGGTGAGGGGTCCGTGACACACACACACAAGTGAGACCAATACCATGTCAATGTAATCTCTTGCTTGCAGGGTGGAAGTTCACTAGGATCCTGGACCTCCAAAAAAAACAAAAAAAAAACTGAAGCCGTCATTTCAGAAGTCAGCACTACACCTGTTTCGATGTGCCACGATTTTCTTCACATGTGATGGGGGGGGGGGAGACTAACCCTTTGCATGACTAGTGAGGAGATGTGTATCAAGGACAAGCTGGAGTTCAGTTTGGGATACACTTACTGGTTTCCGTTTCACAGCACCTGTAACGGCACTTTTGGCCGGAACACCCATCGTATCAGTTTCAGCAACAATGGTGCAGGAATGTGGACGGGCGTGTCCAACAAATGATAGTCCGAGAAACACCTTCCCTCTAACAAAGCAGCGTACTGCGAGATAACGGAGTGATAGCACACGGTAACTGGCCAGTCACAGACTGTGTATCACACTCGTATATCATCCGGAGCCAATGGGAAAGATATAAGATTTCTTTCAAACTTGGCCCCACTCTTTACATTTACACTCAAATACCACGCGGGCATGTTCGTTTTCAGAGAGCGGAATTCGCGTCATGTCTGCCGTAACTCCATCAATTTCTCCTCTCTGCGCATGCGTACAACCTTAGAATCGCACGTCAGTCGAGGTGCCACAAAATAGTAAAAGTGTGCCTTTCCATCCGCAGACATGTAGGAAATACATTAAGTTAGCAGGAGAAAACAACAACAACAAAAAAAACACCACACGAAGACACTGACAGGCGTCCATACTGAATTCAGGAGCCAGTAAACTATAGGCGTCTTGTTTATGTCACGTATAAGTACTTTGGTATTTGTAACAGAACGCCTAAATGTAATAAAGACTTGGTAAGTGACTGCTACAAAACCCATTACTGATTGCTTCAAACAAATCCGCTTGTTGATTGCTTTACACAAAACCACCCGTTCACTTCTTCAAACAAAACAATACAAATCCATGCCTCGCGCCGGGTACACAATTACTCCACATCAGTCAAAAACAAAGGTCATGGTCTGAGGGAAGTTCAGATTTTGATGACTAAACTTCTCACACACCAGCTGAGACAAAGTTAGACCTGCATTCGTTTACAGTTCCTTGCAATGCAGCTGAGGAACACTGTGGGTTCGCAGGTGTTCGGGGGGGGGGGGGGGGGGAGTGACGCCCAGTTTTCCGCCTGCTCGTGTTGCTTTGTGCCTGCGAGAGGTATTGTTTTGCGTGCAATAAAACTGAGAGCCAGTGGAGTGTGGTGTCGTCTGTCTTGCCATTTGTCTTGTCACAAAATGCTCGATTTCTTTGTTCACTGTCATTCTATATCTCCTCTCTACCTCGTGTTGTCCGCAGTCAAGCTGTACGCCTCTCTCTCTCTCTCTCTCTCTCTCTCTCTGGACGATTTTCTCTATGGTTTTGTTTCTTGTAGTTTAGTGCATAATTTTCTGTGTTGAACTTTTTCTTCTTTTTTTTTTCTTTTATATTTTGCTCCCTTTGATCCTTAGTAGATAGTCTCTGTAGCATTAGCAAAGGCAAGTTTGCAAACTGGCGAATTTCTGTCAAAACTTTCACCGTTGATAAATAAAGTTTCATCATCATCATCATCATCATCATCTCTCTCTCTCTCTCTCTCTCTCTCTCTCTCTCTCTCTCTCTCTCAGTATATCTCATATTTCATAACTGTTTTAGTTCCATATGCTGCTCTGATGGGAACAGTTCCCGAACCCAGCTGTCGATGGGTGGGTGTTTGGGGGCTTAACGTCCTTTTCCACCACGTACGGTTGACATCAAAGACGGGGCAACGATGAAGAAGCCAGCACAAATACAGCTGTCGATGGGTCGATGGCCTAAACAATAAAGGATTTGAGTCTTGGGTCATCTCTCTCTCTCTCTCTCTCTCTCTCTCTCTCTCTCTCTCTCTCTCTCTCGGCGTGTGTGTTACCCCGCAGACCAACTGACATCACACCCTCCAGTGTCAAGCGAGTGAAACTCTTGAGGAATTCTTTGAATTGTTGCGTGCCTTTTTTTGGTGGCTTGCGCGTGTTCTGTTGTTAAAGGTCACCACGATAGCGAGGGAACGGACCGATGTTTTCGTGTTTCCGAAACCAGAAGAGCTATAACGGGGAGACTACCTACAACACTTTACAGAAACACACGTCAATCACGGAATACGATCACTGTAGGTCATCGAGACCAACAAAATGGAGGGATAAATTCTTTCATGCCATATGTTGTATCAAACTTCTACAAATCTGTAACACAGACGCACACACACACAAAAGCTTGTTAACTCCTGTATCAGAGGTTTAAAAATCAGATACCAAACTAAAAGATAAACAACAACGAATACCACACTGACGGGATTACCGCAGTTTCTGCTTGACGGTAAATCTAGGGCAAACATTTTAAAGCCCTTACAGCAATAAAACCTATGCCTGAAGCAGTCGTCGGGAGGGAAACCTCTGACTTCATGGCCATGAAAAGATCATTAAACATACTGGCGATGTGCGAACAGCGGTACAGGAAAGCTCTTGCCTGTGTTTGTTGGGGGTTTCTAGTCGCTCTGTCCTTAAACCCCATGGACAAAGATATCTGGGGGTATGGAGATAAAGGGGGAGGAGTTGCAGACGGGTCTGGTGAGAGAGAACAGGGTACGTTTCGTACAGAAACGGCACTGTGACTTTCTGGGAATCGGCACCTAAATAAAAAGCCCTAACAGATGTGTACACAGACAGACAGACAGGCGGACAGACAAACAGGCAGGCAGACAGGCAGGCAAAACAGGCAGATAGAAAGACAGGCAGGCGGCCGACAGACAGACTGAAATTGGTGATTTGCTTTATGCAATGATCACGACGACGAAGGTTCACGACGAAAAGAGACAGACAGGTATACAGGGTGAGTGGGTGGGTGTTTGGGTGTTTAACGTATGGGTGATATCAAAGACGGGGCAACGAGAAAAGGACATCACAGATATTTGGCAGACAGAGCAGTATGCACGAGGTTCAAGTTAACGACTTCTGTCCACCGCGATGGTAATTTCAAAGAGGGGAGCAGAAAGAGAGACAAAGACAGACAGACAGACAAGCAGACAGAAAGACAGCACCGCTATAACGCCCTTTAAGACAAACGTCACGTGCGACAAACAAGCGCCTAAACACGTGTTTTTCACAACTGAAAAGAAAGAAAAGACCCAACTTCCTTGACCTAAACAGGTGTCTTGATTACAATCTAAAACTCGGTTCACTGAACTGGTTTAAACTGTGGTCGATCCACGTTTGAAAAAATCTATTTGTCCGAAAAGCAGAAGCACATGGCTATGTGGGGGGGGGGGGGGGGGGGGGGGAAGCAAGGCCTGAAAACATAGCCGAGTGGCATGCTGTTGAAATCAGATAACATTTGCATCTGATAAACCACTTCAGGATGTCAGAAACCTACACCAGCCTTCAAGGGAAAAGGATGATGCAGCATATTTATAGTCACTGCAAAACCTCATACCACCCACACGACACTGTAGTGCGTGTGCACTACTATTAAGAAGAAAGGAGAGAAAAACAAAATGTTTTTTGAAGGAGTTTAAAACGCCTTATGGCAAAACGCGGGATGTTTTGCGTTTTGATGAATAAAGACGATAACAAGTTTTGAAGTTTTAACCATCTGTAGTGAGAGAGTATCTTGTGGTTTTACTGAACACAGGACACCACACACACACACACACACACACACACACACACACACTATCCCCGCAATGTTCGGGTCGTGCTTTCGACTGAGTCCCGACTGGGCTCAAATATTTGTGCTGGCATTTTTCTCGTCGCCCAGTCTGTGGTTTTACCATAATGTGGTGGAAAAGGATGTTACACTCTCAAAAGCCCACCCACCCCTCTACCCGCTCCACCCAGCCCCTACCTCTACCTCTTCAGACTTTTTTTAATTCATAACACCCCTCCCCTCTTTCTCTTTTGAAACCTTTTGTTCCTCTTCTTGGTACGCACATGTTGTCGTCAGAAAGTACCACACACGTGTATGACTGGAGGAGGAAGGGAGTATTAATGTCATCATCAATCAGCTATGACAAGAACTCCCAAGAAGCGATTTCTTCACTTCAACGTCATACAAAGTGCGCGCATTCTAAATTCTTGCGTAGACGGCCCAGATACATCAGCATACACCACCCTAGGCAAGATTTTACGAGGTCGTATACGGCTGCCCTTATGAAAGAAACTGGGACTCCGGCTCCCGTACGTTCGATAAAGAATTCCGATGAAGGAACGGCTCTTTTGATTGGACGACTGTGAGTGACGTGAACTGTTGGTGCTGGCAAGTGATCAATATGCGCCCTTGTATCATGATGGTGATTATTATTATTATTATTATCTTTTTTTTTGTCGTTGAAGTACTTCTATGCACTGAGGATGGTTTGTTGTTGTAAGGGTTTAACGTCCTTTTCCACCAATGTAAGGGTGAACCTAAGACGGGGCTACGTGAAATAGCTAGACCAAAAGGCTCCCGAACCACTACCCGAGAACTGAAAATCCTCTATGCACTGTGCGTTCATCCATTGCCAACTATAGAAAGATCGGACACGGCTAATCTTGTAACAGGCCAAAGAAAATCACTAGGAGATGACGCACGGAGGAAGACTGGTCACACACTGAATTGTCAAATCAACCACAGATTTACTACTTTGTATCGACAACGTTGTTTGCTCAGTATCAGTACCCCCTTCATCTCTTCTTGTTGAACCATTGTGCCGTTACGAAAAGAACCGCTGGGATAGCTCGGGTCGTGGGTTCGAATCCCGACTGGGGGCCAAACATTCAGACTGGTTTTTCCCTTGTTGCCCTATTTTTTATATCATCCTTGCGTGATGGACAAGGACGTTAAACGCTTAAACAACCAACCGCTAAAACATTCAAACAGACGTTTAAAACAGGCAAGCAAACAGAAGACCCCCCAGACCTGGACAAACTGTGTCGCCATCCCGACAAAAAGGACCTACGTGCCTTACAATTCCATGGCGCTTATACCCTGTTTCCAGTAACTAAATCGAGCCACTTTGTACCCTCTTACAATACTGCGTAAGGTTCACAATAGACCCTACTTTACGGGGAGCGAGGAGGTGAATGGTCAGATTGATCCCGCCACACAGCCTTACGCAAGCTCTTACAGCGCGAGGGAGAGGCCATGTTACTGGTACAGTGTATATTATGTAGCCGCTGTTGGTGTGGGTGGTATGGGGGACCTCCTGATTTGGGTTCTTGAGACGGACTGGAGGAAAGTTAGTCGAAACGCTACAAAAGGCTTGACTTCACCAACGCAGGAGTCAAACTACACAAAGGCTTAGAGGTTAACCAGCTGGTTGGCTGACTGGTTCGGGGGGGGGGGGAGGGCAAACACCTTACCCATCATGAAACACACGGTGCAAGGACGGAGTCACAACAAGGGAAAACCGCATAAATGATGGGCTCTCTTGAAAATGGAACTCACAAGCCAAGCACCGACAGTCCAACACTCAGCTCTGTCAGCTTCCCTCACAGCATGCACACTCAGCAAAACTGGGCACACTGAAATCCATCGGGGACATGAGTAAGGCAGCATACAAAGCAGTGATTTTGTAATCTTGGGAACCGTGCAGGAAAGAACAAGTTTCAAAACTATCTCCCAAGTCGTCCATTTGGTGCATAAATTCCATTTTTTTTTTCCGGATGATCCACCAACAAAATGTACAAATGTTCATAACACCCCCCCCCCCCCCCTCCGCCTCCCGGTCGATCATTTATACCATGTACACACAGCCCCCCTCCCCCCCCCCCTTCCCCCATCGCAAATTTTCACAATAAAGTTATTTCTTCCTCCAGAAACGATCATTGGACACGTCTGATGAATAGAGATATACAGTGAAAACCACAGTGGCAGAGGCCAGCGACTTCTGTCAAAGGTCACACGATTGTGCCATACAGCAGTACCGCACCACTGTGTAGCGACACGTACCCCCTACCGAGTTTGACACTTGGCCCTGAATTGCTTTTCGATCAACCCCGCTATCACAATAAACGGCCAAGTGAGTAAGTCCACACAGACTGGCCTGCATACACACTGTTCAATACAGCGGCCATCCCCCTCGCGTCCGCTAGTCAATTTTCCCCCTGTCAATCAAAAGTCCTGCGCGCGCTCAGATCGACCAGAGGTGCGGGGACACTATGGATCTGATTCATAAAGCGTGGCTAGTTTGAGACTTGGCACGTCGGGACTTTCATCAGCATTTATTAAGAATTAGTTTCTGAAATAGTCCTAGACTTGCGGCCTTAGTCTCCGCTCAGTCTTAAGAGCCCGAGCCTGACCCGCCCCCCCCCCCCCTCCTGCCCGCTATATGATAAGGCTTGTTAATAAGAACAAGGTACTTCACACCAGTAGGAGCCATTTCAAGCCACTAACCTTCCCAACTAGGCCTGAGTCTGCTGCAGATTGTTTAATAGTGGCTTGAAGTGGCACCCAGTGATATGAAGATTTCAAGTAAAACTGCGCTTTTTGCATGGGCTTTTAAAAGATAAAACATCTCGTATTAACCTTTTAAACTCAGCGTAGTCAAGCTAGTCTCGGACTTAGTCCTGGTCTTTCTCTATGCATCAAGTCCAGCTATCGAATTTGCGACAATACTTCTCCTAGGCGAGACGTATCCTATGCGCAGAGTAAATTCCTTAATCTCTGTTGGACAGAAAGAAGGGTTTGCTGTATTATATACCTGGAAGGTGTTATCATCCTGAAGTTATGCTAGACTGGTTTAGTCCATGGACGGGTTCAATGAGGTATGTTTGGACGACTAAAGCCTCTAGAAGAGAGTTGACTATGATAATGTGAATAGCTGGCTTTCCTACGATCACGACCGACCGTTTGGTTGGTGTCAACAGACCAAACATAGTTGGGTGGAGTGTTGTTGTTGTTGTTTTGGTGGTGGTGTGTTGGGAGATTCTGTTATTTAGTTTTGTTGGTCTTTCTTCTTTTGTTTTTCTCTTCTTATTTACTTGTTTACTCATTATTATTATTATTACTTGTTGGGTTTTTTGTGTTTGTTCTTGTCGTTTGTTTGGGGGGTGTTTTTGATTTGCTTGTTTTGTTTCCTTTGGGTTTTTGGGCGTGTGTTTTTGTTGTTTCTTCTTGTTGTTTGTTTGTTTGTTCGTGTTGTTTCTTTGTTTGGGTTTCTTTTGTTTGTTGTTGTTGTTTTTTTGTTTGTTTGGCTGGTAGGTTTGGGTTCTGTTTTTGTTTTTTGTTTTTGTATGGTGTTTTGTTGTTGTTCTTAATGTTTTTGTTATGGGGGAGGGGGGTCCAACAGAATGGTCCAAATGATTGTTGTTGTTGTGGTACATGGTTCGACCTTGGGCGTAGGGAACTAAAAGCCCAAGCTTTCAACAAATTACAAACAGCCCCACACTCTTACCAAACGGCCCAGCCAACCTAACCCAATCCCCATGAACCAAAACAGAAGCTGAGTAACCAGTTGACCAGACGGAATGGCGACCGTCAGTCCAACCCGCAGGTCAAGCTCTTTTCCGGTCAGTCAGTTCAGCTTTGGCTTCGACACCTCGCCTTGCAGGTGGCAAAGCAAAGGCAGGAGTGTGTTATACGTACGGCGCGTTACCATTGGCTGTCTAGCGGTCGTTATCGCTTTTTATCAAACCTGCGATCGATCATATATACGATCAAGTAGCGAGTGGGATAATAATAAGAGGCAACAGCAAGACTGAGCGCAGGTCAACAGTCCTCATGCTGGTTGGCAGCCTGCCACGGTCTATCCGGCCTGCAAGTCTTAAAGCCTCAATACCTATGTGATCACAACTCGAGGGAATCCATCATGCGAGTCATGCTGATTCAGTGATTCAAATGAAAGAGAGGAAAACAGCTATTTCACCACTAGTCTGTACATCACTTAGATTCACTATCTACGGTTCAGTTTACATGATCTGCTGAATTTCTTGAGATCTCAGTGATCCACAGAGAAAACCGGGCACTTTCTACACTGAACATCTTCCTGTTCCTGTACCTGGCCGATTGTCCATTGGCGTAATTGCACGACCAAGGTCTGGCTAAGTGGGGGAAAGCATTTGCCTGTTCCTGCTAAACAAATAACCTCTCTCTCTCTCTCTCGCTCTCACACACACACACACACACACACACACACGCACGCACGCACGCAGGCACACACACGCACACACACACCCCTCTCTCTCTCTCATTACCTGAGGTATGGCTCCCTCAGTCTATAACCTTTCTCAACACACGTCAAAGCCCCCGCCACGTGTCACTAACGGGCGGTTTGCGGTCCCCCTCAACCCAAGACAAAGCACGTTCCTTCCTTCTGTCTATCCTGGCCGGGGCACATCGCGACCTGCCTTCACCGTGACCCCGCACGTGCTGCTCGCGCTGACCTGCTGGTGCCTCTCTTGACCTTTCGCCTTTGCGTTAGCGGCGGGAAGAGAAGAATCTCCATGCGGTCGCAGTCTTATTTTCTCATCTTCTGTCTTCCTGCATTTCTATGACTGACAGGTGCAAAGCAGGTCCCGTTCAGTTCCAGAAGATGGAATTTCTCGAGCTTTCGGGAAGTGATGCAAATCAGAAAACTTTGATATTTGATTGCTGTTTGTACTGAAGCGGTTGACAAAAACGACAGAGTACCACTACAAACTTCCAAAAGAATCCACCCGTTTGGAAGGTCATTCAACGGTTTCTCCTGCAGCAGTATGCTACACTATTGTCGCCCTGTCTCGCGCTCCTGTTTCATCATTCTCTGCCACGGCCACTGATTCTGCGTCTTCAGACCAAGTAACTCCTCTCCCGTTCCGTAAACTGACAGAACAGGAGAGAGGAGTCACCGACTCTGAAGCAGCAGAATGCTCATGGCGGTCCACTACAACGGGTTTTGTCTGCTGTCAAGAAGAGGTCACAAAATTATAACAGTAACATCCACTGTGGCCTTTTCAGCATGTTTCGCACATTCACCGAGGCAAGTGTCCAGTCAGAACCAAGCGGAACTTGTAGTAATGACAGTAATGTGTGCACGGAGACACACAGGTGACCCTTGCAGATGGGAACAATGCTTACAACGCTGACCTCAACAACAAAGCGAATTCATGCCAGGCTGTGGTCAGAGCTCAGGCTGATGAAAGCATGGACCGAGCGACTGAAAGAGGGCTGAAGCGGTTATTCTAGGTTACTCGAGGCGCATTCTCCAACGACAGGAGACTGTCTGCCCTTGGCCGCTTTCCATCACTGACTACAATGGCCTTAACAAAAGCGAATACTAGCTTGTGGTATGGAGTAACTAAAAGGAAGCTATGGCGGCAATTCTAGGTGCATTCTTCAGTGACAGGACACCCTGACTGATCCGACTTTCCATCACGGACGCTAATAGCAGTATTGCCAGTTATGAGTCACACCCTCACCGTGCGACCAAAAGGAGAATGGTAATTTTGGCAATGGCGAATATCATAGGTGTTTTCTCCAACGACACGAGACTGACTGATCTCGGCTTTCCATCAAATATCACTAAGCTTTCATCAGCATGCACTAGTACGAGTCACAAGCCTCCAATGACGGAAAAAAAGAGAATGGCCACTTTGGGCAATGGCAAATATCCCAAGTCCATTCTCTATTAACAAGAAACTTTTCTACGGCCCTGGCGTTCCAAGACCCATGCTTTCAGTTGTACTAGGTACGCTGAACAGTCACAAGCCTTCACGGCCATCGACGAAAGAATGGTCATGTTTTGTTGGCCCCGGCATCCTGTCCCGTTCTTGTTCACCCGTTGCCCATTTCTGTCTCTGACCTACCCTGCTCAGTACACAGGTGTCCGGCAGATGAACATGAAAAGCTTGGGTAGAGAAGAATTGGGAGAATTAGTGCTCAAGTGGAAAGGTCAAAGGTCACAGAGTAGCAGGTAGGCGATCAATGGTTGAAAGGACACGCCGGAACGAAGTAGCAGAAACAGACAGACAACAAAGTGGATTAAGTGTTAAATTTGACGTTACTGGCCAGTCTAACGGTTTGGCATCTCGCGGTATTCTTCTCCAGATATCAGTAGAATGATTTTAAAAGCACCACGGAAATGCATTTAGTTTCGTTTCATTTAAGCTTTGTGACTGTAAATGGTTTGATCTCTCTCTCTCTCTCTCTCTCTCTCATCCTAGCCTGATAAGTACAGTTCACGCCAATCTCTCACAAGCGTAATCCAAAACCGACTGACCCAGAGCAGTGTAAGAGGGACTTGTGCGCCTTCAAGTCTGAAGAGATAGGGGAAGCTAAAGTTACAGCCGAACAACCACACAGATCGAGATACGCAAAGTTTGCAAACAAGATCGCCATTCGGATGAACTATGAGGTAGGGTCATCTTACAACAGTTCGCGTCCCCAAGCGGACATGACTGAACACGATGTGAGAGATGTTAGTTTCGGGTCAACGGTTTCGTTCCGGCTGAGGCCTGGTGTTGTAAACAAACACAATAGCCATTTTAGAGTCGTTGCACGCGGACACAATTGTTCTGTAAGCTGCTTGATTTCGCGTAGTGAGAGTAATCTTCCTCTCGAGTTCATCCGGTGTGGGTGATCGCTGTGGGAGCTTCACTTGTTGGTTTTTGTTTCTAGTGGGTTCTCTGCTTAACTTACCAGTGTCTCCACGGCCCTGAACCTGAATACCTCAAAGAGTCCAGATTTTCTTCTCAGTCCCGCCTTTCCACTCCCAGTTACTGCGACAACACCAGCAAGAAGCGTTCAGGTGCCAGATCTCTCAGAAACGCTGGCCCCGCCCTATGGAACTCTTTGCCACAGCCTCTTCGGAAAGTTCTTAAACATACTAAGGGTCAACAAACATTCACACTTGCCTCGAGATGTTTTTGGGTCACGAATGTATTTCTCGAACCCCAAGCTCTAATTCTTTGCGCGTCAGTGTCGTGTTAGGACACATCAAAATTAATGCCTTGAGAGAAATGTATAAACTAGGTCCGAAGCGATGAAAGTTTACTGCTAAACGGACAGAGGCCTAGAAACGGATTTGGCCTGTCCCCTCTAAAATTCACCATGGTCACTGACTTTGCGTGCTAATTTGCAGGTAAACTGAGGTCATGCCCACAGTCCAGTATCCAGCCAAAACACACTGGGACAGGGAACGCGGGGTCAAGTCGAAATGGACGGAAGTGTTTCCGATGGTACTCCGTTTTAAAGGTTTTGACCACAACTGTTCTCAGGCAAAGCCGTATGTTTGAAACATGAGCATGCCTTTTAGTAACGCGTTAGTCAAAAGTTGGTGTCTGGTTGATAAACGCCTCATTTCCTAGTTACACGACCACAAATCAAAAAAAAAAAAATAATAATGGAAACACTCGGTGCTATTTAAATAAAATTTTAAAATGGAAACACTTGGGTGCTATTGTCTGGAAGCTTTTAAAGCGGAGTAGCACTGGAAACACTCGGGACCATTTTAATTACACCCCGCGAGAAAAGCAGAAAGTAAGTACCTACCGTACCGTACGTCACTTAGAGTAAGAGTGACGGTAAATAAGAAAGGGGTCATTATGCAAATGCAGGACAAACAAGAGCTTCGACTTCAGAGATGGGTGCCTAGCCCCGTGCAGACACGACGGGAATGCTGAACGACTCAGCAGCGGTGGTGAAAGCCGCTCACTTCATTGTTAGAGGATGAAGAAGCAGGTTTTCTTTTTCGTGTTTTTTTTTTTTTTTCCCCTTCCCCTTCCCTTTGCTGCGTTCTTCTCGCAGGGAGGTGCGAAAGGTTAAACTGCGGTGTTTGCTGAGAGAACGAGGGGTGATTGGGATGTACACACATGCACTGACGGGGATGCTTTGCAGAATGTGCAATTTTGCAGTCAGGAAGCTTGGGGCGGGTTGCACACTGTGGACTTGCACACTTACTAGTTAGTGAAAAAGACGGAGGAAAAACTGGGTGCTGGTTCTTTGGACTTGCAACATAGTGAATGAGTTGCCGATCTCTGTACAGTGATTACGCGCCTTTGCGAGACACTGCACTGTGCCAAAACGTGCGGCAATCGTGTTCAGTCACCCTTCAATTCAGGAGACTAAAGAAACTGAATACAGGGCCCGTATGTAATAGTCGAGGATAGGGCTTTTAGCCCTGGGTTATAGTCTAACCTCGAACTAAACTTGCTCTAGGGTAAAAAAAAATTTTAATCAAGAAGCCATTCCAGCACTGTGCCTAAGCCGTTATAGAAAGAATTTTTTTCCCTTTCTTCGCTTCCTTTTTTTATATTTAATTTTGCTTTTGGGTTTCTTTTGTCCTAGTGTGGGTTAGGCCCGTAGCCGTGGGTTAAATTAACCTCGACTTTTACATACGGGCCCAGTTCTCATTGGCTTTCAACAGGGACGAGTTGAGGGTCTTTCTGTACCAATTACGTCCCTTTGCGATACTACACTACACTGTTCCAAAACGTGAGTGAGTACTTCGGGCTTAACGCCAGTCAAAAGGTGGAGCAGTCGTGTGTAATACATATTCTAGTACACCCTGATTCAGTTGGTAGACAATACATTAACACCACGAATAATCTGGACGCTGCACAATTAAAGATAAACAGCGTAGTGTAACGACACATTCTGGAGAAAACAAAACACTTTTACCGTGCTTCACCTCACCTCCACCGTCATCTAAAAAAAGGGCGCAAGCGTCACGGATTTTACAGACGCTGATGTCCTTTCTCCTACGACAATAGACCTCATAATACGGAACCTTTGCCCGCCTGTCAACTCCTTCACACCTGAACCTGCTGGGCGTACTGTAAAGCGTTTTGCATTTGGCTCGACACGACTTCAACTTGACGTGAAGAGTACTCCAGTTCTGGACATGACAAAAACAACATTCCAAGAGTTTCGCTATCGCCAAGCCAGCTTGCTCTTTTCCTGGGCCCGCATGTAAAAGTCGGGGTTAGGGAGTTAAGCACCGGGTTAGAGTCTAACCTCGAACTAAACTCGCTCTAGGGTTAATTTTTTTTTAAATCAGGAAGTGGGTCCATTCCAGCAAAGTGCCTATGCCGTTATAGAAGGATTTTTGTCTTTCTTTCTTTGCTTTCTTTTTTATTTAATTTTGTTTTGGGGTTTCTTTTGTCCTAGCCTGGGTTAGGCCCGTAGCCTTGGGTTAAATTAACCTCGAGTTTTACATACGGGCCCAGGTCCGCAAAGTGGAGGTACATTCAAAACATAATGTCAAAACGCATAGACAGATTTGACCTTTTCACTCATTCTCCTGTCCAGAGATTTAAAATACAAATCTACAAGGGTTTTGTTGACACTGATACTGTGACAGTGACAGTGGCACGTGCTTGACTGATGTCAGCACGACGTAATTCTCCGATAGGTCTGTGTATCGTCTTCTAATCCATTGCAAACAGTGTCACACCCCCCCCACCCCGCCCCCCCCACCCCACCTCTTCACCCGCAAGCTCCTCGTCCCTCTCTTCCTCCAAAAAAATTCGAGAGATATTATCCAAATCATCTTGAAATGTGACAGATTCGCCCGCCGTGGTAGATGACTCACCGACAACGTGACGCGAGTTATGCTACGGCGAATTAAAATGCTTGGCTAATGTCTAATGCAATATCATATATTATAGCACTACTGAAAGCCTCGCATTGTCTCAAGCTGCAAGGGGTGAAGAGTCTAGTCAGGCTAGCTGTGAGGATTATCTACTAGGAGTGACACGCTGTCCGCGGTGTCTCACTGTATTCTAAGGTTCTCTCACTCTGTACGGTTCACCATGAGATGACTATCGCCTGGAATACGTGCACATTTTCCTAACTAAAAAGAGCAAAACGCGCGAACGCTGGTGTTTGTAGTCACTTCTGTTCACTGCATGGACACCAGCTGTAATCTAACACTGCTGGAGATAACAACTAACAAGGAAATGTGATAATCGCTGATAGTACCCTCGTGAATAATTCATCGTAAGAGGTGCGCGCGCTGCTCGGTAAACGCGTGTTATCGGTGGATGCTGATGCTATGGTAATTTTTGCGCGCGATGTGCATACTGATTATGCTAATGTCAGAAAGGTATGTTAATATCGCAGAGCTGAGACCAGTCAAGCAAATGTAGGGCATGGAAGTGGTGTTTTAAGAAAACGGTGCTTAGTTTAATTCGGTTAAACTTGGAAATGTACACTGCTAAATTTTTGAAAATGACTTCAACAGTGAATTTTGCTACAATATTTTCAATTTTTGCAGAATGATTGGGTGTTGACAAAACTTTGGATTTAGCTGAAAATTCAATTTTTTGTTGTTGTTGTTATTGTTGTTGTCGTTGTTGTTAAATGTGAAATGGTGTTCGTTTGTCTCTCTGCTACAAACTGTTAACCCAATAAAAAAAATGTGCATAATCTCTCTCTCTCTCTCTCTCTCTCTCTCACACACACACACACACACACACACACACACACACACACACACACACACACACACACTGTATTCATGTACCTTCACCCCCATGCGCCGGCCTACACATTCTGTCAACTACCCACACTCAAAACCAAAGGGACAGGAAACCCAATATTGGTGGTTAGATTCCAAACATTTGCGCACTGGGGACCCCCACTATCTTGGGAGGGACTAAAAGGGATTATTTTCCCACACCGCAAAAATATTCCCAGGTCGCGTCAATGCAAGTCATCCGGTCCCCGGCCTGTATATAGCGGAGTAGGGGAGCAACTGGAGAAACTTTAGACCACAGAAATCCGTACTTCTATAGACTCGATTTGATAGATTACATGAGTATCAGTCACTGGAGAGAAGGAAAACATGCCTGGTGAGAAACGGCTGGCAAAGAGGATCCATAAAGAAATGAAGGGGAGGGTTGGGGCAGTGGTGCTGGAGGGGGAGTGGAGATCTTTCTTCAATTTCTACGTTCACTCCATCTCCGTTCATTCCCCAGCTCTGAACCCATCGTAGGGAAGGGAAAGGAAGACGATGGAACAGATACGAAAAACAGAAGGAACAAGCAACGCTGGTGTGTGTTTTTTTGTTGTTGTTGTTGTTGTTTTTTATTGTTCTTGGGTGTTTTTGTTTTGGTTTATTGTTGTTTTTGTTTTGTTTTTGTTTTTTAACTTGTTTTTGGTTTTGTTTTTGTTTGTTTTGTTTTGGTTTTGGTGTTTTGGTGGTTGTTGTTGGTTTGTTTCTTTTTGGGTTTTTTTTGGGTGGGGGTGTTTTGTTTTGCTTTTTATTGGGGGGGGGAGGGGCGGTGGGGGGGGGGCGGGGGTGGGAACGGGGGCATTGTTGTTGTTTGTTGTTGTTGTTGTCTTTTTTTTTTGGGGGGGGGGGGTGGTTGGACATGGTGGCGGAAGGAAGAGGGGTATTAAGTACTTTGGGTTTTGCTCGTGGGATCTTACGGTTGTTTCCCCACAAACAAAACAAAACAAATGCGGAGCACCAATGGAACAACAAAAAGATCGGCGGAAGAACAACTTAGTCCTTACGGTTACCCCGGTTTTACAAGAAACAAGGACGAAACACTGATAATCCTCTCTCTTTGATGTTCCTGGTCAAGCCCCCTAAACAAGCTGATAACTAATCATATCCGACGACAGTCTTCACGTTATCGGATCACTTAACGACAGATTGCTACCGTTCAAGCCGGAACATAAATCTTAAACTTCCATTTTGTACGTGCAGCAGAACGCACTTGCTAAAGAGCCCACGAAGTGAAATGTTCCGCGTTCAGACATCGCGTTTGTTGAGATATCATGGCTGAGGGAGATATCGTTGTTTTGCGGCCATGTTTGCAAGAAATTTCAAGAAAACACACACACACACACACACACACACACACACACACACACACACACACACACACACACACACACACAATGCCGATACACTTTGTGCGTGAAAGATACTTGTGTGAAAACAGCTGTCAATCCACGTCCCATCTTCCCGTGGTCCCGCTATGCTGAGAGTAGCAAGGTGCAAGCACACGTTACGGTAACACCCAGGAAAGAAAACGAAAATCGAATGATTCAGCTGCAGCTTAGCCTGGTTGAGACTTAAGAAAACAGCGTGAAAAAGTCCCATCGACAAAAGGCTCTACATACGAACGTAAATAGCCTGGAGACATATTCATATACACGGCTTGACACGTGGGACCCGCTTAGCATTCAAGAATGATCCCCCCAGTTCGGCCGATGTACGGACAGATAAACATATAAACTTACAAAGTGCAAGGCCAGCGACAGTATTGACTGTTGGAGAGGCGGAGGGTGGTGGGGGCGGGTGGGGGGGGGGGGGAGGGCAGACGCTAGGGCGTGGAGGGGATGGAGCGGTGTGGGAGATGTGAGTACGGTGGAGGTGGAACACGCAAATGAGAGCAAAGAAAAGATGGACAAATAAAGTTTTTCGATGGTTGTGGTGGGGGATGAAGGGGGGGGGGGATGAAGGGGGGGGGGGACAAATTAAAGGGGGTGGGAGAGGAAAAGGCAAATGGGTGGGGGGATAAGGTGGCAGTGGTACTGTAGCTGGGGAGGGGGTAGAAACGGGTAAAAAGAATGACATGGTCATCTTTTCTCTTTTACAAGAGAGGAACATTTTATACGTGCACCGTGGTGACAAGACAAAGTCGCACAAGACATCGTTCTTGCATAAATTAAAGTGAAGGAACAACTGACGGCCTTTCACAGAAAGCTGTCGACTTAAACGGAACAAAACGTCAAAAAAAACAAAAAAAAACACACACACACAAAAAAACAGACATATGAAAAGAAAACAGACATATGAAAAGACAGAGACAGAAAGACAGAAAAAAAGGTCATACTGGCCATGCTGTCATTTCATTTTACTCAGTTGCTACACGTTCTGATCAATCAAAATATTGTAATCGAATCGTATTGTAATATTGTAATCAAATCGTATTGTGTAATCAAATCGTATTGTAACATTGTAATAAAATCATATTGTAATGTCGTTATCAAATCATATTATAATATTGTATTCAAGGTGTATTGTAATATTGTAATAAAAATCGTATTGTAATATTGTAATCAAAACGCGTTGTCAGTAAACCACAAATTAAAACTAGCCGTTCCAGCTACACCAGCGTATCACGTTCAATTAACTGACCGTGTATACATACACCATTTCCCTCTAGGTATATACTGCGCGGCGTTAAGCCCTAAATAACTAACTAACTAACCTCTAGGTATAACCAGTATATAGAGAGAAACAAGAGTATATAGTATATAATATTATAGAGAGAAACAAAACAGCTGCTGACACTGGTTCACAGCTGTCCATATTGTCATGCTCATCCCGCTATCAGCCAGTAATCGGCTACACGCCACCTGCGGTCTGTGTATCATAGCATAATGCATGCACGGATCCCAACAACAAATCGTATCACATCTGTCTCCAGCCAGCGACTGAATCTCCCTCTCCCTCATCCTCCCCCCTCCCCCCACCCTTTTCCAAATTCACATCTGCAACTATGCGTGTGGTTAGACATGTCAAGGTATATGCCACTCAGGAGTATGTGCGAGACAGATCGTCACAACTGACGAGGCGGTTACTTTAAAAATAACAAAGGCCACTAAACTAATTTAATGTAAATGAAATTAACACAAAATAACACTAACCCTAACCCTAAACTTTAGGGTTAGGGTGACCCAAAACCCTAACTGCGTTTCACTGAATTTTATTAGTCCTCTTTCAAAACGTGCATGAGCCTCGTTTTGACTCGCGCATGAGCATACCTCGCGCGTACCTCCGCATGACGTGTACCTTGTCCCTGATGTATCAGCGTGCCTCCAATTCTATAAGACGTATTATTATTTCATTCCATTCGCTATGACCCCTTCTTTAGTTCTCCATGTTCCCTGTATCTGGCATCTTTTTGCAGAAATTCCTCTTGGAAACTCGTCAGCTGTCAGTAAAAATGTCGCCATAATATACAGCTGAGCAGCCATTTTGTGGGTCACTGCACAATGCGCAGCTTTCATTTAACTCCGTTTCACGACACTGCCTGACTCTTGCGCCTCGTTTCTGAGTGGGAAGAAGGCCCCATTGTTTCACAAGCAAGTCTCCTGTCTGCTCACAGCAGGGCTGTCTGACAGAAAGTCGCCCTTTCTTACCTGTGCAAACAACTTACTCATTGTGAGCCTTTGCGACAAGTCACACTTACCAGTATGTGAAAACAAAGGTAAGCTTTTTAAAGCATCAGTAACGGTTTCAAGGGGTGTGAGAAAAAAATGTTGATAGTTGGCAGTCTACGTTGTGCACGGGTAATTTAATCCAAGAGTCTGTTACTAACAATCTCACTTTTTGTGTAACTAGATAAATTGATGTAGAAGAAATTTGGTGGTTGTGGGTGGCCGCTTAATGTTAAGGGTAAAGATCAGGTGTTTGTGTGGGAGGGGTGGGGGAATGTGTGTGTGTGTGTGTGTGTGTGTGTGTGTGTGTGTGTGTGTGTGTGTGTGTGTGTGTGTGTGTGTGTGACTGACAGACAAACAGACAGACAGGCAGAAAGAGGAAGCTCTTCTTTTTTTTGAAGCATTCCAAGACACACAGCCAAGGCGAAAATGTGTCATCAAATCAAATCAATCCGTAATTCAATAATCCACAAGCCATAATTCGCACATACCTCCTCCTACCACCCCTCCCCACCCGTCCCCTCCACACACACACACACACACACACACACACACACACACACACACACACACACACACACACACACGAACCACCTAATATCCCATTTTAGCTACAAAAACCAAAACAACTGACCCATAACGACCCGCACCTGGCTCAGAGATGCGGGAAAAACCAGTACCGCGCGTAACCGAATCGCCGAATGGAAAATATTAATCACACACAGTCACGCAAACCCTAAAAGTGCGTCAGAAGTAATCCGCCTGATATTGAATGTGGCTGATTGATATTACACCTCGCAGACACCCGTTCAACCTTTTCTTGCTGAAACAGTTCTGCGGGTTTTGTAGCTACACCATGCAGAAACTGATTCAATTTGCTGAGGTTTTCTGCCGGCAAAGGCAGTTGGAGACTCTCTCTCTCTCTCTCTCTCTCTCTCTCTCTCTCTCTCTGTGTGTGTGTGTGTGTGTGTGTGTGTGTGTGTGTGTGTGTGTGTGTGTGTGTGTGTGTGTGTGTGTGTTAAGCCGGGATTCTAAGCCGCGACCCGAGCATTTGAAGTCCAATGATATAACAGATAGTTTGTGTAGAAACAGACATTACATGTGAATGAAATCAACTACGTCTCTCAACTGTAACATTCATGTTAGAAACTGTAATAAAAAATTTTATTTCTCGCAGTGAGGTATGGAGTTTTGGAGGTAAATGCACTCGAAACAGATGCACACACACACACACACACACACACACACACACACACACACACACACACACACACACACACACACTTAAAGTTCTTGCACAGAGAAATATGCGCCCCTGTTTGACCTTACTAACAGTTAAAATCAATGACAGCGTATTCTCTAAACATGTGCTTCAGGGAGGGGAAAAAGATGATATACGTATTTCCCGATTCTGTTAAGTCTTGTGTATATATCTGCAAATCAGGGTATGCAGAGAATGCCACATACATGAATGCGTTTGTTTCCTCTTCAAAGTTCGAATTAATTCGGTTGATCATGTGATCCTGTGATACAGTTCTTTGATCTGGCGAGGAAGGTGTTTCGATCTGATCAAGAAAATCTTCAAAAATTGCACAGAATTTATCTATTAAACCTGGTCATTGTTCGCGTTAATAAAGAATATTTCATAGATGATTTATGGAGATTAAGCTTGGAAACATTGCAAAAGAATCTTTGAAGGCATTTAACCATGCAATAAAGCTTTATGTAGTCTGTTTGATTCCTCCAAAATTCCCTCGGGTTACTTCTGGTTGAAGAGGTTCGGTTTCACATTCCCTTGTCAATTTCAGTGTATGAAAACAGCCTGTGGCTAGGGAGAATCCCCCCCCCCCCCTCCAACCCCGACCCCCTCGAGAAAAAAGGTTATGTGAGAGCAATGGATTTCTTTATCACATTTCATACACACACACACACACACACACACACACACACACACACACACAGAGGAACCGAAGAAGAAGACTGTGTCCACGCAAGGTCACTCAAACACTACACCTACACTACCTTCCCACCCTACCCCCACCATAAACCCACCCACCCAACCCCGTCACCTCACAAAGCCATGGCCTAGAAAACTAACACAGGGTACGGACGTTAGCACAGTAATGGTACTCGGAATGGCCCTGGCCCTAACCCCCTAACCTCCCTACAGACCTACTAAGACCGACTGAAAGCTCGAGAGAGTTGGACAGCAGAACATACTGCATGCACTTCTACGCACGGCCCAGCAGTTGCTCCATCCAGAAGCACCATTCGCAACCACGCCACCATCGAGTAGGACTTACTGGGGATCAGCGGAACGGGTCTTCAGGCTTGAGGGAAGGTACTCAGAGGTTGAAGAGTGTCCCGCTGAGGGAAGAGACGAGGATAGGTGGGAAAGGGGAGATGGGGGGGGGGGGGGCTGAGGAAGAGGGAGAAATGTGGTCAATAAAGGGAAGAGGGGGAAGGGGGTGGTGGTCTTAGGGTAGGTAATGTTTTGACCTGCAGCTGGACAGGACAAGATGGAAGTACACTGCAGTGGAACAGACGATCAATTAGTATTTCACAGACTTCGTAGACAGTTAACATGAGGGCGATATAATTATATCAAAGACGTCGCAACGAAAAAAAAAATCCACAAACATTTTGCTCACAGCCGGGTGGTTGGGTGTTTTGGGAGATTAACGTCCTTTTCTCATCAAGTATGGGTGATATCAAAGACGACGCAACGAGAAAAACAAGCAGCAGAACGATGCAGCAGCAACAACAAGAAAGAAGCAAACAAGGCAAAGATATCTGTCCAAAAACAAATCCATAAAGTGTCCATGAACGATGCAGCACGTGGGCTGACTTACACCCTCCGGCTCTCAAGGTAACGGGGGAGGGAAAGCAAAGACGCCTCCTCACCCGAAGTAGTAGAGTTTAGGCCTGTAGTATACAGAGTGGCCTCCGGCAATACTTAGGCTAGGCCACTGAAAGTCAACAAGACGCCATTACAACAGTCGCACTACAGTCAGACCCTACCCCCTCCGGCAATGTGGGGGGTATTCCCAAACACTCCTTAACGCTCAACTGCTGACCCCCTCCCCTCCCAACCTCCCCCCCCCCCCCCCCCCCCCCCCCACCGCCACCCCTCTCCCAAACAACCCCTAAACAGTCGAAGTTTTCAGTAGTAGATTAATTGGAGCTGATTACAGGAAACACGTTGTGACCGATTTCCGACTGGAAATTGGCATTCCAAGGCCGTGACTAAACGTGTTTTGTTCCTTTTCTCTGACCGGGACAATGAGCCAGTCAGGGCTGTGGGGTTTTACGTTCGAATCCGCCGGAAGGTGTTCGACAATGGGATTAGCCGTGTAAGGGTCTTGTTATACCGTAATTTGAGGAGAATTGTGTAAAACTGATTAGCTCTGATTGTAACAGGATAAGGGAAAGAAAGGCACGCCTTGTCGCGTGCCGAACGGCATAAGGTGTCGTGATGTTTCTGGAATGGTGTATCTTTCCTTTCTTAGTATGAGTATAATGATATTCAGCAGGATAATACACACTAACGGTTTTGGAAATCAGCAAAGAAGGCTAACCAGCATGTACACGCATAAGAAGAAAAAAAACTACTTGCACCAAGCTGTGATTTGTAAAACTATGCTTGCAAACATACATAAGCTATAATTATAAAGACAAACAGATGCAAAGGCAGACATACAGACGGACACACAGACAGGCGAACGGACACACAGACAAACGGACGGACAAGTAGATGGACGGGCTGAGATAGACAGACGGACAAGCAGACGAACAGAAAGACTCGGAAACGTACAGTGAAAGACATCACAAATACAGACGGCATCACACACACACACACACACACACACACACACACACACACACACACACACACACACACACTGGGGGGGGGGGGCGGACAGAGAGAGAGGGAGAGAGACAGAGCTGCAGACAAAGACCGAAACAGAGACAGAGACAGACAACCAGTCAATGAAGCAATCAATCAGACACCTACCTCAGGGCTCCACATGGGATGCGCCGGGTGGGGGGAGGACCCGCTGGCTGGTTTGGACTTGCTCCGCCAGCGTCGGGGTATGAGCCGGTGCGAGGAGGTAGTTGCCAGGGTGGCCGCCTTGGGCTTGTGCATAGCTGGGGAAGGAGAGACGGTGAACGGGTAACTGAGGAACCCAAAATCGTCGCCATCTTCGTCGTCACTATAGCAACCAGTCAGGTAGCTACCCTCGGCGTCGTTGCTGTCAACGTCAACTCTCAGGTCAGACATGGACTTACTCCGGGTACGTTTTCTGAACACGCTGTCTGGGTCAAGGTCTGAGTTAGGTTTAGTGTTTGAGGTGATGCTGGTGTTGTTGATGAGGATGCCGTTCAGGGGAGTCCCGCTAGGAGCGCCACTGACCGGCACCCTGCTCTCGCTGAGCGGGAACTCACTACTGATGACGCTGCTACTATCATTGCTAGCGTTAATCCCGAGGCGTGAGGTGATGCTGCTCCGTCGGCTGCTGCTCCCTACAGACCTCGGAGTGTCGGCTCCGCTATTGCTGCTTCCCCCAGGTCCCGTTACTCTGTTTGGCACTGCTGGTTCTGCCAGGTATGAGCGCCTGCACGATGTTCTCAGCCACTGTCTGCAATGTCTGGCTGCTCTTCTTTCTGGGCGGCGTCCCGCGGCCTGAGGAGGCCGTCCTGGAGAACAAGCGATCGGCTGATGAGGCCCTGTTCTTCAGTGCGCTCTTCGTGGGCAGCGTACTGCTGCGCTGTAATGTTCCAGTCGCGTTGCTGATGTTCCCTGTAGAGCTACTGTTGCTTGCGTATCCGCTGCTGGACCCGTTGGCCTGGTAGTAATTGCTCTCGTCGCTATAGTAACGATGGTAGCTGCCACCTGGGGCCATCACGTCGTTGTTGTTGCTACTGCTCTGCTGGTGGTGGGGGTCGTAGGGGTGTGGGTGATGTGGGTAGTACCCGCCGCTGCTGCTGGCGTAGGAAGAGTGTTTGTGACTCCGGTCGCGGCCTCTACCGGGCATGTAAGTGTAGTCCAAGGTCACGTACTCCGACTCCAGGTCGTTCTCAGAACACACACGCGGCATCCCCGAGGAGGAACCCCTCTGAGACCCTAAGGATCGAGGCTCCGGGTAGTAAGGGTCTTTCCCGTTAGGGTCACACGAGACAGACCTCCTCAAGAACCTGTCCCGACTCGTGTGCGCGAACGTTGAGTATGAAGGAGGCGGATGAGATGGAGGATGAGCATGTGCTCGTCCTGACACAGGCTCTGGGGGGTCTGACGATGACCTCGGGAATGTCTGGCGGTAATAGTTTGTTCCTCGATCTCCGTTGAGCTGTACGGCTGAGGCGGACTTTCCGTGAACACGACCGGACAAGAGAGAGCTGATGCTGACAGTGCTCGGGCTCCACTCGTCCAGGTTCGTTAAGGAGCAGTATGCTCCGGGTGAGGCTACCCTGGCCCCAACCCCGACCCCTCCTGCATCCCCACCCAAACGACCAGGCGCCAAGGCGTTGGGGTTACTGCTTCGCCTGGTCACCGTGGGCGTGTGGGGGTGTTGGTGATGGTCGTGCAGGTCGTTGGTGGTGAATTCCAGCGACTGCGACAACTTGTGACGGTAGCCGTTCGTCCCGTTGTTGAAAGACGCGTCCACATCACCATGGTGGTTGTTGAGGTAGTACACGTGATGGTGCGGGTAGTGGGGGTGGAAACCGTTGGTGGGGGTGTGGCGGGTGGGGGAGGTGGTGGCGGACCCCGGGGTCCGGCCATCCCTGGATCGCGATCTGGCGGGGTGCATAGCCAGGGTGGTCAGCAGCACCATACCGGGGGGTGAGACTTGGCACTCCCTCCCCAAACGCTACGACCACGACGACCTTACTCCTTTCTCCGTCACGGTCACAACGACGACCAACTCGACAGAATTAACGCGTACAACTGTCGTTGCATTATCCGACTTTCGCCCACCAACTCTTATTCTGTGATCGCCAGAATGGACTCTCTGCCAAGAACAACAAAACCTGACGTTCTCTGTATGTATTTCGTCTGAACGGCACCGTTCTGGTGTGAGTGGTGTGCGTAATGGAAATCGACTGCCCCGTAACAGTCCGTCAGCTCACTATCTGTGCATCACAAACCGAGGACGGCTGGTCACTATCTCTGAAGCAGTCACAGCAGCACAACTGTACTGGTGATAAAGACCTCTAGATAGAGAGCGAGACAGCGAGAGCTGAAATTGAAAGGAACGGGGGATGTAAACACGACACTGAAATTGAAAACGCGGAAGAGTTGGTAATGCAGTCGTCGCAAGGACGCTGTTCCACAGATGGGCAGTAATCGTTACACTAGAGCATCAAAAATCCTCGTCTATGTCCCTTGCTCTCTCGCTATCGGAAAAGAGGAAAGTGTCACGCCAAGGACACGGGAGTAGAAACCGGAGCGTGCGTCCGTGGTACGAAGAGGATCCAAATTGATGTCAATGACACTTTCATGACATGTAGTAGTCAGTGTCCTCCCTATCTCTGCCCCCCCTTAACACGGCACAGTCTGTAGCAGGTTCGTAAGGACTCAGATTGATGTTAGTGACAACTCTACATGTAGTAGTTTCCTTTCTGTCTGTGTCCCTCTAAATGCGAAACAGTCTTTAGCAGGTTTGAAAGGACCCAAATCAATGCCAGTGACAACGGTGCAGATGTAGTCAGTGTCATCGCTGTCCCTTTCACTCAACACGCCTTAGTATGTAGCTGTTACACACACACTCAAAAGCGAAGGTCACTGCGTGGTCGTTGTCTCAGGACGCGATGGGAAAGCGCCGCCAGCGACGACGACGACAACAGGTGGTCGTCACGGCATCCTCGTACTCATCACGCATAGTGTCACTTTCAACAGTCCGCTGCGCGGCCGCTGTTTTCCACAAACACAAGAACTGTCCCACAGCTGGTCAGTAGTAGTAATGGTACTCCAAACTTCACTTGCGAGTCACTAAGTCCACAGCGCATACACACACGCAGGACACAAGTCGGTCAACTACCGGTTGACAGGGACTCCAAAGTGCATTAAGTGAAGAGTCACAGGTATAGTCGGTTAGGTAGGTAAGTAGCGTCCTACACAGCCCCTGCGTGCGTTCGACTGTGTGCCGCTCTCTCTCTGTACACACTAAGCACTATGACACTAGCACGCGCTCTGCTGCGTTTTTTTCCAGCGATTGTCGGCCAGGTGGGAGAACGGGAGAAGCCCCGACACCGCTGTGCATAGTAGAGCGTGGAAGAACGGGGCGGGGCTTGTGTGACGTCGCCCAGTGTTTTGGTGCGTCCCATTGGCTGGTCATTCCCGCGGGGCTGTTTGATTGACTGTCGCGCGCCGACCTGGCGCAAGTGACAAGCAAACGCTACAGTAGGATTCTGTCTGTGTATGTGTGTGTGTGGCGACGCGGCTGTTCAGACAGTGTGGTCAGCTAGTTAGCCGGCTTCTTTTGGTTGTTTGGGTTTGGGATATAACAGTAGAAGAGAAGGAATGGCCGACGAATTGCTGTTGTTTCGTTGCTATTGTGCAGACTCAATCGTCGTGTCAGCGTACAGCGTTTGGCAGTCTCTTTACGCAATGGTCAATGGAGTTTTCTTTCGCCACATTAGCAAGTTGGAAGGCCCTAGGGCAACTTACACGCTCACACACAGCGCGGTGACTGTGACACACCCTCAGGGCTTAGTCAATACCAGTGTGTGACTGGCATGGACAGGGTTGAGTAGCTGGTACATCTGCGCTAGCGTGAACACAGACACCTAGACACTTAGACCTTTTTCTCCCTCGTCTCTCACTTTCCTTTTCTTCTCGTCCCTTTCCTTTCTCCACTTTTCCTCTTCTTTTTTTTTTGTCCTTTTCTTCGGTTGTCTGTGCTTTGTTTTCCTTTCCTTTCCATTTCTTTTCTTTTCAGTGCTGTTGTATTTTCGATACGCATATCAACTGATTGATTTGTGTTGATCGATTCGGTGCTGCACCTAGTTCGAAAAAGCTGTCACAGTTTAATTATATTCTGTTGCGAATCTTCAGTTCGAAGAGTGAGCAAACGCTTTATCTTTGTTGTGAACGGAGAAATGGTATATGTATATGGTGTACCTAGCCGTGCGTGATAAAAGGCAGTTCATCTTGACTTGTCATTTTGTCAGGGGAGGTTCGTTGTCAGTCAGTCTGTATGAAGAAGTAATCATTTCCTTTCTAAATATTGACATAATCATAATTATCTCACAGAACAATGTTCGTCATGATCGATCAGTCAAGAAATCAACATTACCGTACCCCACCCCCCAACACACACACACACACACACACACACACACACACACACACACACACACACACACACACACATTACACTACATCACTTCACAGAAAACCACCAAAAAATCACATGTGCAACAGGCTATAGGCGCACAAACGCGAAACACTCACTGCAACATGATTAGTGAACACCACACGGATAAAAACAAGACTGATTTGTTGCTAAGTCTAGATGAGTGAGGGGGGTGGGTTTTTTTTTTTTTTTTTTAACGTACTTTTTCACCACATCAGTACGGGTGATATCAAAGACAGGGCAACGATGAAAGAGCCAGCAGAAATATTTGGCCCCAGCCGGGATACGAAATCATGACCCGAGCACCGATAGTCCAACGCTCTACCATTCGGCCTCCCCGGCTCCCCCCTAGATGAGTGAAGGAGGGGAATAATGGTAGTGGGGGGAGGTAGGTGGGGTGTGGGTGTGGGGGCGGATGCGGTGGAGTGAGACAGTGAGTGAAATGAGTCAAAATATGTACGTTGTCATAATATCTTTCTACGTCGCTACATTTTTGGTCGACGTCGTTGTAGGGGGTGGTGGTGCTACTGTTGGAGTTCAGTGTTGGTGATCGTGTTCTTTAAAAGGAAAACTCTGAAACAAACTTCGAAAATTGTTATTGTACTGATGCAGATGAGAATAGGCTCAATGAGTTTTGTAGCGGCAGTGGCCTGAGGTGTAGTGATTATTGTCACACACGCACACGCGCGCGCGCGCGCATACACACACACACACACACACACACACACACACACACACACACACACACACACACACACACACACACCCCTTCCCAAATCCCCCTTCCCCCTCTACCCCTCTCCCCTCCCCAGCCCCCACCTTCATTTTGTTAACGAATCGTAAAACAACACCTGTTCGCCCATACCGGCCTAAAGCTGGAACGGCCCCCTCCCCCTCCCCACCATCAACTCACAACGCCTTCCCCATTCCCCCCCCCCCCCGTCCCTCCTTTTCCTCCGCCCTTACCCCGCTCCCAACCACCCGACCGTCCATCCAATGCCCTAGTTTGTCAGACAAGATTTTCATTTCATCAGATAGTTTTCATTCAAGTCAGATCGCCTTACTGAAAGGACTGACTGTGATACCGAGGTAGGCGAGGTGTACATGTTCATGATGTATCTCGAATGCTGGTGACTGAGTACAGAGTACATGTATTGTATTTCTGGGTCTCGGTACATTGTACCCAACGCCATTATTTTAGTCTTACCACTTTTTTTTCTTTTTTTTTTTTTGGGGGGGGGGGGGGTAGTTTTGGTTTTTGGTTTGTTTTTTTGTGTTTTTTCCCCTGCTGCTGTTGTTTGTTGTTTTGTTTTGTCTGTTGTTTTGTTGTTGTTGTTGTTGTTGTTGTTCTGGGGGGAGTATTGTTTTGTGTGTATGTCTTGAGGGTTTTTGGTTGTTGTTTTGGTTTGGTTTTGTTGTTGTTATTTGATTGTTTGTTTGTTTGCTGTAATTGTTGTCATTTGCTTTTTGTTGTTGTTGTTTGAGCTTTTCTTTTGTTTCGTTTCGTTTCGCTTCGGCTTTTTTTTATCCCAGGGACTCTTACATTCAGGGCGCAGCTGATTCAACCAAGTGATCCGTAATATGTGTGGAGTCAGAAAATAGGTCACCATGTACATAACCATGCTATCAGTGCTTACTTACGTAGTTCACGTGCACAAGTCGGAAGCGACAGGATTACGCAGATTACGTAGATTAACGCGTACGTGACGTATCTGTTAAGGACATCCAGCTGAACACGTACAGTATGTAATCAGTCCGCCTGACCCAAGTCGCGCTCCATGTTCACATCATAATCTGTCGTCTACTTGTGACATGAAGGTAACTCCCCTGCTTATGATTATTGCCTGCTGATATGTTATGACCGTGTGGTCTGTTCTGTGGAGTCTTTGTGTCTGGATATCAGTGCAAGCACAAAAAATCTCTACTTGTGTGTGTGTGTGTGTGTGTGTGCGTGCGTGCGTGCGTGCGTGCGTGCGATCGAGTGTGTGTGTGTGAGCTTCTCTTCTCTCCAACATTCTCTGTCCCGTAATACCGAGTTTCTCCGTGACTAAGTGAAAAATGACAGCATACGTTTCACACACAAAAAAACAAGTCCTTGAAGTCACCTTGAGCTTGGGCATGCAAAAGTAGACATTGAAGATGAACGTGTCCCCCAAAACGCTAACTATTGTGACAGACATCAATCGTTCCCACCTCCTCCCCCCTTACCCCCCCCCCTCCCCCTTACAATGTATAATTATTTTAAATTGCCACAGAAAATTGAATTTTCCCTAAAGCCCTGTGGTTAAGTCAACAAGTACAGCTAAAACTTTAACACATTTCGTACCACAAGCGGGGATTCTTTCAACCTAATCTGTCTTTCCATTATTTGTGTTTGTCTAATAACCTCAGCTGTAAAGACTGCTCATGCTATGTTGTTTGGTTTTGATTTCTTCATTTTAAGTGCTAAAGCGAACAGACGATGTACATACTGAGCTTCCAGTCTTCTTATGATGCCTCAAAATGTACTTGGTAGGAATTGGGTTTACTGAAGTTTTTCTTCTCTTCCTCTGTATGACATCATTTTGCAAAAGTAGAACAAAAGCAATCTGTATGCAAAATAGCATACACCGAGATTAAATCATCTGGCCGAGAGAAAATGCATAGTGTAATACAAGTCTTCTTGGAGGCCACCTGTCATGTTAAATGTGTCTGTCTCCCTGAGTTGTGTTGGTATGCGAACAAAAGCAGGAAGACATTTATCACGGCCCGGAGAGGAAAACGTCCAGTTGGAGATTTCAACATCATAAAGTACTCTCTCTCTCTCTCTCTCTCTCTTTATGAAAATGACAACAGTTGCTTAGCTGAGTTGATATACCTTATTTTGCACTTTGGTTATTTTTTGTACATGTATTGATGTGTACAAGAGTGTCTGGATGTCACTCTCAACTTTGAATGGGCTTAAGGCCTATCAATAAACAATTCTGATCTGATCTGATCTCTCTCTCTCTCTCACACACACACACACACACACACACACACACACACACACACACACACACACACACACACAAGTATGTGATCAGTGCAGCTATCATACATATTTCTTGCATCGTGAAGTGAGGGAAACCGGAGAATGTATCTGGTCTTCACTAGTCACAAGCTGTCAAATTTGTGCACGCGTTGTGACACAGATGTAGCCTACAAAAATAAGATACATGTGTACAAAACAATAAACAAACGTAGAAAAAAAAGTACAAGGACGCACTAGTGAGACAAACAAGTTAGATTGAAGATCACTTGCAGCCCTGATACATCGCTTCGGAATGCAGAAGGTCAAATCGGTCACACCCTTCCACAAATTAGCTGCTAATTTCCTTGCTACAGCGACTCCACCCCTTCGACAAAAAGAAAAAAAAAATTCAACAACCTTGAATCACCACCAAGGTTCCGCCCTGTAGCGCATTCCTAACCGTGTCGTCTCAAGATTTCCCACGACCATTGCACGCTGCTTCGATAATCATTTACGAGTCTAATGGATACAATACGTCGACTATAGTATAGCGCGGAAAACTTGATACACACAGTCACACCTTTTCAAGAACATCTTTTACATTAAATCACATGACTTTCCAAAACACACACACACACACACACACACACACACACACACACACACACACACACACACACACACACACACACACACACACACACATCTTTCAAAATAAATCACGCGGTTTCCAAAAACAAAAACAAGAGTTCTATGACCGTCAGAGCTCAGTAACCCACCCAACCCGACCGTTCTCTAACCCCCAGCGGAGTTGGAAGGGGACAAAAAGGGCTCGCTGACCCTGGGGAAAGGCAGGGGGGATTAAGACCACCTTTTCATGTTGGTCGCTCACCTTTCAGTCTGTTCTGCTTTTGGTGTGTGAATATGCTATATATGTGTGGTATATATTTTGGTGTATTTTTTTACCTACTTTTACCTTCTGAGCTGAGAATGCTGTGGTGTTTACTGGTGGTGAGTTTTTGCACTCACACAGTTCAGTGGCGGCCATGCTGGGCTGCACACACTGTTCACCCAGCCCTGACACATTTGGCCTGTGGTGTGCACGCCTGTGACAGAGTCAGTGGTCAGGACTTACTGTGTTGTAAACACAAACCTTGGATTTTACCTACTGGTGGTTTAATTCTACAGCAACCTGGTGAGGATAAAAACTTTCAGCTGTCTTTGACACAACAGGACTGTAACTGTGAGTACGATCTTTCACTGGTTACTCAGCCTCCCATCTCTTACCCTAGAGGCCAGCTACTTGAAATCGGCCAATGTTGCCGGCAGCCGCTCTACGTACATATGCATCCTTTGCCCAGCTGGGTCTTGCCAGGACCACAAGCAGACGTCGCGGCAAGAGGGCAGGCAGTAGAAAGCAACGCATTATTCCAACTGTTGTAGGAAATGCCCATGTGTCCGCTTTTGACACCGAGAGACAGACAGGGATGAATTTTAACAATCTGATCACAGTTGCCTGCACCCCTCAGTTCCAAGAACACTCGCATCTTTTCAAGATAGTGTACTTAAATGCACAGTCATGCAGAAACAAGACCACTGACCTATGTGATTTGATCATTGAGTCTAATGCTGACCTCGTGTTTCTTGTGGAGACTTGGTTTAAAGAGACTGGTGATGAGCCCCTGTTGAGAGAGTAGACTCCCCCTGGGTTTTCCATAATCTCCTACCCCAGACTGACTGGTGCTGGTGGGGGCCTTGCTGTCCTCTTCAGAGACAGTCTGCGTGACCACATCAAACCAGTTACCCGCTCCTTTGGGTTCAAGTCTTTTGAAATGTGTGAAACGCAGCTTTGTTATGCTGATCAGTCGTACACATTCCTCTGTCTGTATCGCCCACCACCAAGCAAGAAGAACGGACTAACTAACGCTCTTTTCATGTCAGACTTCCCTGACCTCTTGGATCAGTATTCCACTAAAAACTCCAAACTTGTCATTCTGGGTGACATCAATTTTCACTTTGGTGCAAAATCTGACAACAACGTCAGGAACTTAGAGACAATGCTGTCTTCACAAAGTCTGTCCCAAGTTATCCAACAGCCTACTCACCGTCACAATCACATCATTGACTGGTTAATTTTGGGTGAACAAGCTTGTGCCCAAGACCTTAGCGTCACTGACAAAGCTATTTCTGATCACTTTGTTGTGTCTTTTAGTCTCACTCTCAAGAAGCCAGGCCCACTGAAGAGGGAAATCACATCAAGAAACTTGCGTAACCTCAATATCAGTCAGTTCCGCAACGACATCAAACAACTGTGTTCTGACGCCACTGATCCTCTTGTAGCCTATAACTCGCGTCTCAGAGACGCCTTAGATCGTCATGCTCCTCTGAAGACTCGTCGTGTTACAGTGCGTCCCTCCGCTTCATGGCTGTCACTCGACGTGAAACAAGCCAAACGCTTACTGCGTCGTGCCGAGCGTCAGTGGAGGCAGTCCAATCTCACAGTGCACAGACAGATTTATGTTGCTCAGCGTCAGGTGGTCAAGCGGCTCATTCATAAAGCCAAATTGAGTCATATCTCTGAAAAAATTGAGTCAAGTGTTTCTTCGAAGGAACTGTTTCAGGTTACAAATCAGCTCCTAGGCAAAACAAAAGACTGTACTCTACCAGACTTTGTGCCCTCTGACAAACTCCCAGACACTTTCAGCATCTTTTTCAGTGGTAAGATCAGTGCTATTAGAGCTGAACTTGACTCCACTCCTGGTGATCCATCCTTCTCTAGTTTCAGTGGTACACCTCTGACTGATTTCACTCCTGTCACTGTAGATATGGTTAAGGACATCATCCGTAAATCCGCAAAGAAGAGCTGTGCTCTCGATCCAGTTCCTACTTCTCTCCTGTGTGAGTGTATTGACGATCTGGCTCCCATCATCACCTCTATTGTTAACAATTCTTTGTCCTCGGGCTCAGTCCCAGACTCTTTCAAACAGGCTATTGTTCTGCCACTCCTTAAGAAGTCAGGCCTAGATGCTAATGTCTTAAAGAACTACCGCCCTGTATCTAATCTGCCCTTCTTGTCGAAAGTGTTGGAGAAGATCGTGCTCGCACAGCTGTCTGCTCATCTCGCTGAAAATGACTTGACTGAACCATTTCAATCCGCCTATCGTGTTAACCACAGTACTGAAACTGCTCTTCTAAGAGTTACCAATGATTTGCTGTGTGCCACTGACAAAGGGTTGGTTTCCATCTTGTCCCTGCTGGATCTATCAGCGGCCTTCGATACACTTGACCATGAAATTCTGCTTCAGAGGCTTCATACTACCTTCGGCATTTCAGGGACTGCTTTGCAATGGTTCCGATCTTACCTGACCAATCGTTTCCAGGTTGTCAGTGTTAAAAATCTATCCTCACAACCTGCTAGACTGTTGTATGGTGTGCCTCAGGGCTCTGTACTTGGACCGGTTTTGTTCAGTCTGTACATGCAGCCCCTTAGCGAAGTTTTAAAACGTCTGTGCATGCTATACCACATGTATGCTGACGACACTCAGGTACAAGCTTCTTCCAGCCCATCCCATTTTCCTCAGCTTGTCCTGAACATGCAAAGCTGCATTGAAACTGTTGTGGCGTGGATGACCAACAACAAACTCAATATGAATGGTGACAAAACTGAAGTTATGCCCATTTCCACACTCTCAAAACTTAAAGCTGTTTGCAGCCATACTGGCATCGAGTTGTCAGGGTCGAACATCCCCTTCTCTAGCAAAGTGAGGAATCTTGGTGTCTTTCTTGATCCATCACTGTCCATGGACCGTCAGATCAGTCACATGTGCAAGATCACATTTCTCGAAATCCGAAGGATAGCCCATATCAGACCGTTCCTGTCAGTCGAGGCCACGAAAAAACTGATGTCAGCCTTTGTCTTGTCTCGGCTTGACTACTGCAATTCTTTGTTGTCCGGCTTACCTGACGATAAAATCAAGCGTTTACAGAGGCTGCAGCACAACGCGGCAAGGCTAGTCCTCCGCAGATCCAAGCGAGACCATGCAAAACCTCTCCTGAGAGAGCTGCATTGGTTGCCAGTGAAGGCTAGGATCGAATACAAGGTTACCACTCTATGCTACCGCACTCTGCAGTCTAACACACCTTCATACCTTGCTGAGCTCCTCACTCCATACGTTCCTACCCGATCCCTGCGCTCCCAGGAAGCAGGGCACCTCTGTGTCCCTCGCTTTAATCTAAGCAGTTTTGGGAAACGTTCCTTTTCTTACTCTGGTCCTGCGACATGGAATACTTTACCAAAGCCCCTCAGAGATTGTCCTACACTGTCGTCTTTTAAATCTAATCTTAAGACACACTTGTTTTTAAAGTATCTGGACTGATCTGCGCGATCATACCAATGAGCTGTGACCTCAAAATGCGCAAGGTCCCATTTTTAATGTCTTACATTTACCTCCTCACCACTGCTATCTTTTAAGGTTTTATCTAGCTCATTCCAATCTATCCTTTTGTTTTGGGTTTTATCGCTGGTACTTGTTCTTGGTTTTTAATTGTCTCTGTCTATCCCTATCCCTTATTGTTTCTACTCAGTCGGTGTGTGTGTGTGTGTGTGTGTGTGTGTGTGTGTGTGTGTGTGTGTGTGTGCTCTTTTACTTTTTACTTGTACTTACGTAGTGTATACTGAGTGAATTTTTTTTTTTTAACTTCGGTTTTAGAATGTAAGGCGCCTAGAGCTCGCCTCCCGGGGATAGGCGCCCTATAAATATTATTATTATTATTATTATTATTATTATGTGTGTGAGCATGTTCATATTCGGCTCTGGTTTACCACCCTAGGCGTTGTGGGCACAGTTGATTGGTTAGTAAACACCTTCTCACGATAATAATACACACAGGTTCATCGTCCTGAGATGAAGGCTACCGTCTGGAAGAAAAGGGCATAAGCAGCCTTTCAAATCCATGACGCTTATGTCCTTTTTCCAGGTAACAAAAGAAGGGCTGAAGAGGGGGCGTGACAGGGGAAGGGGTAGGGACAGGGAGGGTCGATATAAAGAATAGAGAAATTTGTATGCATGGTAATTCCAAGGTCTGCCGTGGCTTTGGGAAATGTAATTTTGGGGTCACAGGAGTTTCTGACGAGGTGATACAAAGAGGAACTGCCAGCAAGCTGTCGTCTGCTTCCCTGTGAAAGATTCATGTACGCCAGAAAAGCTTTAAATAATTTTTCTGTTGTTGAAGGTAGAACTATATACAGTACTCCTCGCTTAACGTCACTACCGTTTAAGGTCACACCTCTGATAAGGTCAATCAGGTTGTTGGTCCCGGCCAAAAGCCTTCTTTGTACCATTTAGAATTCCTCGCTTAGCGTCACCTCGGATAAGGGAAAACCTCGGATTACGTCACCCCCGTTTTGGTTCCCAAATGGAGAAGACTACCGCTTAAGATGAAATCCATGTGATGAGAGTGGCTTCCCTTGGAAACAACACCCGGATTTGCACTGCGAGGTGAAGACGAAAGAGACGAATTTGTATTTCGTTTTTATTCCATGAGATGATACCCAAAGACTGAAAATGGAAACTGGAAGGGGGGGGGGGGGGGGGCTTGTTTTTGATGAACTGACGATAAAGATAGTTTACCGCAGATGAGTATACTTACAAAAGATTTCTTATTTCGTTCAGGGTCCTTTTAGATCTAGAAATTGGTGCAATTTTTGTGAAAGAGATAAGAGCGGCAATGCAGGGAGCAATGTGGCGATATGATGGTGGTGGTGATACTTATGTTGTTAGAGAGCGAGGGACGGGGGGGGGGGGAGAGAGCGAGAGACCTGGTTAATTTCTAGGCTTAGTCGGAAGGCAAGTTGAAGTACTTTTGCAGTTCACGAAACATCAGTGCAACCATCCCTCAACCATGTAACAGGGGCAAGATGTTTGAAGGGGGCTTGACATCAGCGGCTGGGGGTTGGGGGGCGGGGGGCGATCCACAGGGTTCGGGAAAAAAATAAAAAGGGGAGGGGGGGATATGCATTTGCGTTCGTTTGTGCTTGTGTGTGTGTGTGTGTGTGTGTGTGTGTGTGTGTGTGTGTGTGTGTGTGTAGAATTACATATTTTGGCGGAGTCTTTCGGTTTAAAACTGATGTGAAAAAATGACGTAATCGCCAAATATTGAGCTCCTCGGATAAGATCAAGTTTTTTACTGGTAGTTGATCTTATCAGAGGACTGTTTAGCGTGCCCCTCGGATAAGATCAAAATTTTTTTTGGTCCCGTGGGGGGTCACCTTAAGCGAGGAGTACTGTAGGTGAGCGGACGGCAGCTCAAGGGGCACATGCACATTTGAGACAGACACAGACACAGCCACAGACAAAAAGACTGATATACAGACACAGAGATACAGGAAGACCTAGACAAACAGAGACACAGAAAGACGCAGACAGACATAGACACAGAAAGACGCAGACAGACAGAGACACAGGAAGACACAGAGATACAGAAAGACACACACAGACAGACACACAGGAAGACAGAGACACAGGAAGACACACACAGACAGAGATACAGGAAGACACAGACAGAGGCACAGGAAGACACAGACAGATAGAGACACAAGAAGACACAGACACACAGGAAGACACAGACACACAGGAAGACACACAGACAGACACACAGGAAGACAGAGAGACAGGAAGACACAGACGAAAAGAGACACAGGAAGACACAGAAAGACACAGAGACGCAGGACACAGACACACAGACAGAGAGGCAAAGAGACAGAGACAAAGACAGAGGTGCACCTCGTTTTTCCAACTGATTTCGGCTTTCCGTTTGAATGCAAACCGGTCCTTATTCAAACAACCTCCAACCACTGCTGTTGCATTACAACGACGCAGAATCCTTGCCATGCTCATATTACGGAAAATATAACCACTTGCATGAGAGGAATCGTCGTCGATACTTTTGAATCAACACTGACACTTCGTCTTTCCTCCGGCATCTTGTTTAACCCCCGTGCTTTCGGGAAAGGGAAACGAGGGAAGAGTGCAGGCCGATCGTAAGAATGAAGTCATCAATTTCCTCCATGATGCTGCTTGTCCGTCACTCAGCGCCGAAGGCTAATGATCACATGATCGCGCGGAGCCCGCACGCGCGTGGAATGATTGAAATACCGCGCGTGACGAAACCTGCGCCACGACGTACGCCGCCACATTTTTTTTTTTTAAATCGTCGACACGTATTAACAGATTTTGTACCGGACTAGGGGACTCCCCGTGAAGCTTGTTCTGATCCCTGCGGCAAATCTTTGCGTTTCACAGTACCGCTTTCGGTGAGTGAAATTACACCACACGTTCTGCAACAGCTCACCCTGCACTTATTTTCAAAAAAAAAGGCTGTTTGTTTGTTTGTTTGTTTGTTGGTTGGTTGGTTGGTTTAATTTGCTTTGGTTTGGTTTCAGTTTTTGTTGTTGCTGTTGCTGGTTTTTTGTTTGTTTGTTTTTTGTCTTGTTGGGTTTTTTGTGTGTAGGTTTGTTCTTTTCCTTTTGCTTTTGTTTGTTTGTTGTTGTTGTTTTAGTATTTCATTGCCCTTTTCGGACAACTCTGGTAGTCTATTCAGAAACTTACACCGCTTATCATCGAAAGCGACTCGATTAGATCTAACTGTCCTCCAGTGTAACAACCATGCCAGTTTCCCGGGACCGCTCTTCTAGTTGTGGACTATCATGCCAGTTTCCCGGGACCGCTCTTCTAGTTGTGGACTATCATGCCAGTTTCCAGGGACCCCTCTTGTAGTTGTGGACTATCATGCCAGTTTCCCGGGACCGCTCTTGTAGTTGTGAACTATCATGCCAGTTTCCCGGACTCCCTCTTGTAGTTGTGGACTGTCATGCCAGTTTCCCGGACTCCCTCTTGTAGCTGTGGACTATCATGCCAGTTTCCCGTTGTTGAGTGGCAGGAGTATCATGTCAGTTTCGGTGCTCGTTATCAGACATTGCTCATTGCTGCTGCTATCATGTACACCTCCCCACGTCACGCTGGGGAAGACACGTGAAGCGATTACCTGCCCCTGATAACGATGACTCTCCTGTCAAGAAAAGAGGTGAAGACGAACAAGGAAGCGAACGGAGGAGGAGTGTGGGGGGGGGGGGGAAGTACGGGTAAATGATGATGAGAAGATTGTGTGCAAGGACAGAACAGCGTTACTTGACAATTTCAGTATAAGACACCTGGCTCTGGTTACAGTACTCGTATAATCTACCACCATAGACCTTGGACGAAACTTTTTCCAAGGTTTTTGATACCACTGAAGAGCAGTCGCAAATATTTTCCACGGTCTTTGATACCACCACCACCGTCATCCCCCCCCCCCCACCTCCCGCCTCCCACCCTCACCCCCTCCAACAAAAGAATGACGATACTCTACAACCCACCCACCCCCCTCCTGCGTATAATAATAATAATAATAATCGACGAGAAAGAAATCGATTTCTTTCTCAAACACGCACAGACACGCGCTCGCGCGCGCGCACGTACGCACATACAGTGTATGTGCCACACATATATACTCACACTGACTTGAACACACGCACACACGGAAGGGGCGGAGGGGGGGGGGAGGGAGATCGGTACAGAGAGAGAGAGAGAGAGAGCACTGACTGACACTGCATCAAAATCGTTTTCCCGTGTACATCTACGCGGCTCTGAGGGAGGAGGAACCTTCAATGAGAACAGAGAAACGCAGTCTGCTGGCTAGATACACAACGGACGGACTGACGTGCACCACATTCCTGCTTGATGACCGGGACACCTCACTGAGATGTAGGATACCTATGACTGTCATAACTGACGGATATCGTGATTAAAATCAACCATGCGTGTCGCCGCGGTCTCAGTTCAGTGCCGGACTGGATGCCTGGTTCAGTGTAACGAAGGTCAACCCGTAATTGAGTGCAAATCTTGTGTGTGTGTGTGTGTGTGTGTGTGTGTGTGTGTGTGTGTGTGTGTGTGTTGGGGGGGGGGAGGGACTCGAGATGAGGGGGGGGGGGAGATGTGTGAGGGTGGAGGTCGGCTGGGGAAATATTTAATAAATGTTGATGTGCTCTCCGTGTAAGCCGAACACAACCTGCTGCTCCGAACTTAGATCTCGGCCAAAGAGGGCTATTGTTGTTCTTGAGGGCAAAAAAGTTGCAACAGTTGTCTCCCTGGCATCTCGGTCACTTCCGGGCAGGTTTTTTTGGTTTGTTTTGTGTGTGTGTGTTTTTGTTTTCTTTTCACAGAAAAATGGTGGATGATGGTTTTACTCGCTTCGCTGGCGGTTTCAAGTCAACTAAGATTAATTTTACTGAGTCTGTACAATTTAACTGTTTTGTTTTGTTCTGTAAATTATTTTGTTTCATTATATTTTTCTTCTTTGATGCTTACATGTGTAAATTTTAATTCT
>JACVVK020000049.1:90000-95000 GCA_018292915.2 Batillaria attramentaria | reverse complement strand
TCGACAAAGTCGCTAAAAATATCCACCAATCAGCGTTGTCTATCTCCGCATTCAAATAAACGCGACCAAATAATGGCACCTACGCAGTACCAGGTATCAGTGCCGGCTTCTACCTACACAGAACAACGTATGCTCCAATCTGAGTCACCACAATGGTTTCGGATGCTAAATTGTGTCCCAAGTGACAGATTCTGATGCACGGATTAAGCGCTTTCGATGAAAAGTTTTAGAGACTGACGCACAGGATAGTAGTAGCAATAGTAATGTTAATATGATTGTGTGGGTGTCTTCGATCAGTAGTAACCGACGCAATGAACCTGGACGGACTGAGAAAGCTCGATCTTACCTAGCCGGATCAAAGAAGTGAACAGGCTATATATGCTGTGGAGAGTGGTAAGAAAGAGAGGTACGAAAAGGATCGCCAAAGAGGACAATGTAGATCAAGATCAAATTAGTCTCCCAGTTGCCACGCGGATACGGATGCGACAGAATGCGCGTTGCTAACAACCGGAGCGTGCTGCGTAAGATGTTGGTCTAAGGATGCTTCGCTACCCCTCTTCCTCCACCATTTGTGTCTAAGCCCCCCCCCCCCACCCCCCAAGCACTCCACCCCCCCTCCCCCCGCCCACCCAGCGAGGTTTCATTTCAAGAGTTTCTTCGGCCAGCCCACCGCCACCGCCCCGGCTCCCCACTCCCCGTACGTTGTCCAAAAACAAAACTAAAACTAAAAGTTGAGCAGTTTCGGACAGCAACGCTGCGAGGTGCAGTTGCTTAATAATGTGTGCACACCCTCAGGTGTGTTTGTGTTCTCTCTCTCTCTCTCTCTCTCTCTCTCTCTCTCTCTCTCTCTCTCTCTCACACACACACACACACACACACACACACACACACACACACACACACACACACACACACACACACACACACACACACACACACAGGTCGACACGAACAGGTCAACTTGTCCTAACCTCATTTTCTTCAAAGATTATAATGTCAGTCAGTCTACAGCAGATTCCGTCGTCTGTAATCATGTGACATGTCACTATCTATAACAGAGACAACTGAAATGTTCAAGGACTCTGATTTATGCACCTGTCTTAAAACACACACACGCGCGCGCACACACACACACACACACACACACACACACACACACACACACACACACACACACACACACACACACACACACACACACACACACACGCACGCACACACACACACACACACACACACACACACACCCGAGAACTGAAAGAAAATTACTGCCTCCTAAATTCTCGTCAATATAAACTCAGTGAAAGGATGATAAAGCTTTGGGTATAGAGACGCCTACATTTGAATGTGTTATCGCCTGAAATGTTTATCCACGAGCGAAAGTAGAAGATACCCGAATTTTCGCCAAGACTGAATTAAAATAATCGTGTCAAGAAAGATCACGTTGGTGGGTTCGTAAACACTGATGCAATATCTATTAGGCAAGTTTGTTTGTTTGTTTGCTTGCTTATGTGTTTGTTTGTGTGTTTATTTTTTGTTTGTTTGTTTGTGTTGCAAAATCGTTGATTTGTTAGTTGATGCGTTCATTCGTTGGTTGATACGTTTGTTTGTTTGTTTCTTAAGTTCTTCGGCTGCTTGCTTGTTTGTTTAGTTTACAATTCGTTTGATTGTTTGGTGGGTTGGTTAGTTAGTTGGTTGGTTGATTGGTTGGTTTGGCCGGTTATTTGGTTGTAAACGATTTCAGTCTCAAACCCTTACCACAAGGCCAACTAACTGTGTGCCAACTTAAAGTCTCTACGTTTGTAATGAACTCTCAACGGACACACACACACACACACACACACACACACACACACACACACACACACACACACACACACACACACACACACACACACACACACACACACGGTAATCTTGAAGAACAGTATACGAAATTCTGGGAGCTATTTGCACGCGCTTTTTCGGGTGCTTTCGGTTCTGCTCGATGCAAAGAGACGTAAGACACCCTCACCTGCTCACTTTGACCTCTCCTTCCCCACATGTGGGTGCAAATAATTTATTTCATATCACAAGTAGGGATATGCATGCAAATCCAATGCGCCATTTCCGTTGCTGATCACATGGGCACAACGTCATCACTACTGGGGTTGTTGTCTATAAGAATTTCGTATACTATTCTTCAAGATTACCCACACACACACACACAAACCTCAAACCTGCCTCTTACAAAGCTCCAAGGCAGTTTGCCAAATGAAGACATGTTCCTTTTGGCCACTGCGACCATTTTCGTGATTTAGCGGCTTCTAACACGCCGATCGACGAACGGTCGCTAAAAACAGCTTCCAATCTGCGCTGTCGAGTTGGTCTTCAGTCCGCAACCAAACAACGTCGTCTGCTCAGTACGCGGTACGCTTCTACGTTCGTAAAACAACATAAACGCCAACAAGTCAGTTAGTTATTTAGGGCTTAACGCCGCGCAAGCAACAAAGACTATTTCGAGTCCCGTTCCGCCAGCTTCTTTAAAACATAAAAGTCCGGCTTAAAACAATCATGATGTAAATATAAATTAAGAATTTGTGTAGCTTAAAGGAGAACCAAGTATCACCACAATGGTGACAGGAGATATATTGTGTCCCAAGTGACTGATTCTGATGCACGGATTCGATGAAGTTTTCAACAGCGTTGTTGTATGTCTGACAAACCGTACTGAGACTGTATCTTCTTGTTTGTTTCCTCGTACATTCTTTTGGCGCATGTACCTGGCCAAGATGAAGGCCGAGATCAATATGCTCTTGGCATGTTTTGCTGCAATTCTGTCGCTGTTTACACGCGCCGGTGTAAATCGGTGCTAAGAGCTAATTATGTGCATACATGTTGTACAGGGGATTTGGTCTAGTGGTTAAGGCATCCGACTTCGGATCCTGAGCTGCCTGGTTCGAGTCCACGGTGGGCAGGAATATGGTGGGATTTTTACTTACCATATCGAGTCAAATCCATGTGCAGACTCGTTTACGGTGCCTGTCTCGCCTTCGTGTACACACGCACGCACATACATCAAGTGTGCACGCTAAAAATCCCACGTTCATCTTTCGAAGAAGAGTAGGCTGTGGCCGGTGTCGTGGTAAACAGAAATACTGTCGCACGCACCAGAGTGAATAGCAGGGTCGAGGTTTACACATAAAGTAGCGCTTAGCGGCAGCAGGCTTTCATTGCTTCGTCCTCCAGCCCTGAGGCGCCGTGAGCATTTCAGCAGAGATGGTTATGTGCGCCGAGGAGAAGTCTACCATGCCATACCATACAGTAGGACATTGCTCTCTCTCTCTCTCTCTCTCTCTCTCTCTCTCTGTGAAATTCCGGATTCCCCGCGTGTTTGTGGGAAAACATACAGGGAATTTGTCTCTCTAGGTCATTGACACGACATCGAGTCTTGTTTCCTGTTACCTGCCACTGTTTTCAGTTCACGCCTACTACAACGCGATTACGCTAGCGGTGCCGTTAATTCAAGATGGCTATCGCCACCATAATTTTTTTTCATTGAAGTTCTTAGCATGTCCTATCACCATATAGATTTCGCTTGTCAAGCCATTTTAGACACCCTATGGCGATTGGTGGTAGCTGGTTATTGTTTGACGGGTTGCGGAAAGAGCAACGTACGATGCCGGCCTACTGTTTTGTGCACTGGTATGATAGAGGAAGCAAAAACTGGTTTTAATAGAAGTTGTTAGCGCATTAGTGCGTAAAGTTTTGCAGTGGGATGAAACATAAAGCAGATTTGGTGTTACTCCTTGCTAACATCTGAGAAGGGTTTTAAAAATTTAGTTCAGTCTGTTTGGTTGCGTGCCTGAGTGCGTGAGAGAGAGAGAGAGAGAGAGAGAGAGAGAGAGAGAGAGAACCAATTAACCCGAAAACAACACTGGAAGCCAGGCAGGTAACTTCTATCGTGATTATGACAGGAATGCCAACTAGCGCTCTCTCTCTCTCTCTCTCTCTCTCTCTCACACACACACACACACACACACACACACACACACACACACACACACACACCGGGCACCGGCTCCGTTCGAGTACAGGGAAAGTTCCTTGACCCAGAGACTGACGTTAGCGATGTAGCCGGCACCTGAAAATAAGTCCGTAACTACGAGCACCAGAATTCCGGGCTCCCGTTCACCTGAACACATTACGGCAAAGTTCCCAGGCATTTCCACAGGGATTATTCGCTGGTGATGAAAGCCATGACACACACCACACTCCATAGAATACTGCTGGGATGTAAATATAACGCTTCTTACGTGCTTCATTGAAGTGAAACGCAAAAAAAAAAAAAAAATCCAATTTACTGAATTAAAAAGCTAAAATAGGTCAGGTAGTTTCTCTTTTTCCTTCTTGTTTTTGTTGTTGTTTTGTGTTTTTTGTTTTAGTTTTTTGTTTGTTTGGTTGTGTTTTTTTTTGTTTTTTTTTTTTTTTTTGGGGGGGGGGTTGTTTTGTGGGGTTTTTTTTTTCTCTTCTTTTTTTTTCTTTTTTTTTTTGGGGGGGGGGGGGTGCGAGGGGGTGGTGGACGACATTTCTTCAGCAAAAGAGAGTTCGGAAATACCTATAACCTTTCTAATACGCCTTTAGGTCAACGCAAAAAAAAAAAATGTATATTGATTTCTAATGTCACCACTGGTTTAAAGAAAAATAGACTCTGGAGTCTGACTTTAAATTAACTCTTTAACTTTGCGCTGATTGGTGGCTATGTTAGATTTATAGCGACTTTTCATTACGAGTGCTGTCCCTTGCGTCGACAACTAATTTCTCTGTCTCTTTCACATTTCTTCAGGCGTGCCGAAAACAAAAGTCTCGGGCGATAGGACAATGTTGGACTCCAAAGCAAAAACACACCTGATGACCTTCGTTTCTTTCCTGTGAGATTTCTTTTTCAATTTCTGCGTAATTCTACAACAGTCAACAACAACTAATTGGATATGTTGATTGGCTTGCGTTGCCCCATAACC
>JACVVK020000049.1:0-77500 GCA_018292915.2 Batillaria attramentaria | reverse complement strand
GTCGGACTGTTGCATCATTTTAATCTGCTATTTAAAATGAATAATTAAAATAATAAACACCAGAAATACTTACCAAAGAATTTCTTAAACGTTGCTCTTGCTTTAGCGATATTCTTGAAATTAATTAAGACTGTATGTACACTGACGTGTGTCACTCTGTGTGTGTGTGTGTGTGTGTGTGTGTGTGTGTGTGTGTGTGTGTGTGTGTGTGTGTGTGTGTGTGTGTGTGTGTGTGTGTGTGTGTTAATATATGTAAGTACATCTTTTGTAAAACTTGACTCGGTGTAATTTTGAGGAGTGAGATGTTGCTTTTACTGTACCCCACCGGTGTGGGGGGGGGGGGGGGCGTGAGGGGTCGGGGGGGGGGGGGGGGCGTCGCGAGTACCTGAAAAGGCACAAAAGGAAAATAAAATCTTGAATCTTGAAACCGAGAGCACAAGAACAATTTAACCATTCACACTCCAGACTATCCAGCAGGGAATTGCTCCTGTCAAACTAGAAGATCCACTGGATCCGATCTACGTCATACTGGAAAATGCGCATCAAAACTAATTTTAACCGTCCAGAATGGAAACTACCCAGAAAGCCTAACACCGCTGACACCGAACTAGTAGAGACATCGCTTATTCCGTCAGGGGTTCTGCGAGGGTGCCTGAAAGCCACGGAACACAGGCAAAAGGTGAAATTTAGCATCAAACGTTTTCCTTTATTAGATTAGGAACAGAGTAACAGGGCAGGGTTTTGATAGAGCCCTCTACCTGTGCAGCAGGCTTCGGCTTTGAAAACTGATGTGTTGAGCGGGAGAGAGAATGGCTGGGCTTTATTTGGACAGGTTAATGAGAGAGCACGACCGACAGAGAGCTTAACATGGCGGGGGGTTCAAAAACTGATGGCTGTGCTCGGGGAGTAGTTTTGGGTGGTGGTAGTAGTGGTGCATGTGTGTGTGTGTGTGTGTGTGTGTGTGTGTGTGTGTGTGTGTGCCAGTGTGTGTGTGCCAGTGTGTGTGTGTGTGTGTGTGTGTGTGTGTGTGTGTGTGTGTGTGTGTGTGTGTGTGTGTGTGTTCGTTCGGCCACGTTCTGCCCGAGCGCGCGCCCGCGCACACACACACACACACACACACACACACACACACACACACACACACACACACACACACACACGACTCCACCCCCCCCCCCCCCCCCCCCCCCCCACTATCTATCTCACACATCTGGTACATAAGCGACTGAATTCACGGATCCACTGGGGATCCTGAGTGTCTGGAAGAGTTATTCCCTTTGGCAAACCCCCGTAAGAATCTAAATTGGCAGTACAACTGTACTTAAGAAAAGAAAACTTTTTTTAAATGGTGTCTAGTATTACTCTTTACTCTATCGTAATGGAAGAACTTTCTATTAAAGATCTTTGTTCACTGGATTCAATCGCCTGTGCTCTGGTCCCGCCGCCTTCTTAGCTCCGGCTTTGAACAAACACACGCCGTACCTCTCGACCGAACGTGTTTCCAAACAAATAGAGCATCAGCAAGTTTCAGACCTCCAACATCGAATGCCAGTCCTCAGTGACAAATAGTGCCTTCTGTTTCTTTGCACACACACACACACAAAAACAACAACAAAAAAACCCAAACAAACAACGTCATGTATTCTGAACAGAGCTATATTTTGACTGGCGACTGAGTTGTGTAAATACCCATCAGTTAACCTAACTTTCTCACTGGCATTTCCTCTGTTAAAGCGTGAACGCAGAATTCAATGTGCATAAACGAATATAGTGCAGGGGGGTCCTGAGAATGAGAAAGGTTGCCATTTGTTTGTCATAAGAGTATACCTCTCTCTCTCTCTCTCTCTCTCTCTCTCTTCTCTCTCTCTCTCTCTCTCTCTCTCTCTCTCTCTCTTGCAGTTACTCGCTTCCAGCAGTTATCAGCACTATGCTCAACACTGAGGAGTGTCTCACGTCAGTTTATACATGTACTTCAGAATTGCATGATATAACCCCTCCTACGATGCTTTGACCAACACGTGTACAGTATATATACGTACATAATTATGCATTTCCATTGTAGTCATGATAGATAACTGCAGTGCGTGCGTGCGTGCGTGCGTGCGTGCGTGCGTGCGTGCGTGCGTGCGTGTGTGTGTGTGTGTGTGTGTGTGTGTGTGTGTGTGTGTGTGTGTGTGTGTGTGTGTGTTTGAGAGAGAGAGAGAGAGAGAGAGAGAGAGAGAGAGAGAGAGCATAATTATTGCCGATATATCTTTTGACTTCATTTTACCTTTGAACGAAAATGTTGTTTTGTTCAGTGTTGTTTATTGATTCTTCCTATTTTGCCTGCTTCTATATCAACGTCTCTGGAGTCATTTGTAGTTTGTCTTTTTCTTGCTGCTTTTTTTTTTAAATCATCAGTTGTAGCGTAGCAACGGCAAGTTGCAAAAGGGACATTGTACCTCTAACTTTTACCGTTGTCAAGAAAAGGAATTCTCTCTCTCTCTCTCTCTCTCTCTCTCTCTCTCTCTCTCTCTCTCTCTCACCACCCCTACCCATCACCTTTCTTCAGTAAGCCTTAACAGATAGCTGATCAGATGCTCGACTCGTCTGGCAGTATATTTCAGGGTGCCGGAATTTCAAACGGCGTGCGCCATTACTTCTCGGCAGCTAATCCGGGTCTTTCCCCCGAGTCCATTTCGGCTATTTCCGTCCATCGTCGGCTATTTCCGTCCTCTGTCGGCTATTTGTGTCCGATATCATCTTTCGATTCGGCGTTGGTTACTAAGAAAAGGTACGAACAAGGCTGACCCTCGGTTCACTGTTCTCTAAAGAGCTCGTGGTCATCTAAAGGATAGAAGATGGTCTTCGTTTTAAAGCAAGCTGTATTCTGAACTAAACACTGATTTGCTCAATAGATCCAATCTTGCATTTGGCGTATACTGATATATAGGGACCCGGGTTTTTGTGATACTACTGTTTGTGCACTTGAGAGCATAGGTTAGGTTAGGGTAGGGTAGGCCGGTAGGGTAAGTATATATCGGGTAGGCTGGGGTGGGATATGTTTGGTAGGGTAGGGTAGGGCGTGCTATGGTAGAGTAGGGTACTACGGGTGGGGTACGTATGGTAGGCTAGGATATGGTAGGTTGTGGAGGGGTAATGTAGGATAGGGTAGGGTAGGGTAGGGCATGGTAGGGTAGGGAGGGGTAGGGTAGGGTGGGGGTGGATGGCGTATCTTTGGTAGGGTAGGGCAGAGTGAGGTATGTAGGGTAGGGTAGGGTAGGGTATATGGTATGGGATGGTATATAGTTGGCTATTCCTAGGCGCACATAAGTACTTGCGTCTTTAATGAGGCGCTCAAGATGCCGCAGGGCTGGAGGACGAAGCAGTGAAAGCCTGCTGCTGCTGAGCGTGTGGCAAACTGTCCTGTATTACATAAACATATGAAATTGGTTAGGGAGGGGGGGAGGGGGGAGTCCCAGTTTTGAAGCCAGAGAAACAGGTCTAAGATTAAGACATTTACAGGCCTCGTCCTCAGTTTAAAAACACTTACACCCTTTTCGCATCAAGCCTTCCGGCCCAAACCCACTTAAAGTAATCACAAAAATAAGCCTGCACTGGATCAGACCGGTGCTGCCGTTGTGTTGGAAACAAATCACGCTTTAGTTCACATCATTGTGTGCAAGAGATACACTACAGATAACCCCCACTAAACAATAAACTTCAAACTCAGATACACTCCGTAAGCAATGAATTGCAAACCCTATAACAGACCACGGTAACTCTAATTACATACAGCCGACTAGCTAGAAGAACCTGTTTGCGCTCAGTGCAGTAAAGTACACAGTTCAGATTTTGTTGAAAATAAACCATTTCTGTCATTTTTAGGCTAAAAACTGGTTCCGGGCTGTTTTGGTAGTTGGTTATTTAGGGCTTAACGCCGCGCAAGCAATAATAATAATAATTATTATTATTATTATTATTATTATTATTATTACATGTATTATTATTAATATGTTTTGGTGGTTTGTAGCATCATACTACTAAGACACATGCACAAATACACACACACAGGCAGGCTTGCGTTCCGCTGATTGGAGTCAAAAAGTCAAGTAGCCTGTGGCATTTTCATATACAACAATCGACAAACATTGCGGACGTCGTGTACGGGCGGTTGAGTTTTCCTCCTCTGCACGGCCATCAAACGTCAGTGTGTTGCATTCGGAACCATACTAATCTTCAAGACAGGCTATTTCGGGAGGACAAATGCAGTCACAAGCGAGTGGGTGGGTGGGTGTTTGGGGGGTTTAACGTCCTTTTCCACCACGTCCGGGTGATATCAAAGACGGGGCAACGATGAAAAAGCCAGCACAAATATTTGGCCCCAGCCGGGACTCTGATACGAACTCATGACCCGAGCATTGAGAGAACAACGCTTTACCATTCAGCCACCCCGGCTCCCACAAGCGAAATTATTCCGAAAGAGAATTCTTCCGATATAACAACAATGGTTTCTTTAAAAACAACAACAACAAATCTTCCCACATATCTACTATACTCACAAATTGTTCTGGTTGAGTCAAACGTCGTACCACTTTGCCACCAGCAGGCTTCACGCGACGCGAAACACGAGGAGTCAGTGAGCTAGAGTTCCGGTCACCCACTTCGGGTGGTTTGAATTTTCGACAGCACAGCGGTCTTCAGACGTGTTGCATTCAGAGCTCAGCTAATCATTAGGATAGAGAATTTCCAGAGTGCAGACGCACTCACACGCTCAATTGTTCAAAAGCGAAAGCTGTTCTGGTCACCCACTTCGGGTAGTTTGAATTTTCGACAGCACAGCGGGTTTGAGACGGCAGCGTGTTGCGTTCAGAGCTCTGCTAATCATTAGGATAGAGATTTTCCAGAGTGCAGACGCACTCACACGCGCAACTGTTCAAAAGCGAAAGCTGTCTGGTGTGAAGCCTCGTCAGTAACCTTGGCATAGGTACGTTTGAAATAAAGATGGGGAATGCGTTGATGAAAAGTAATGCGGACCTAGTGAAATCAGGTTTAAACAAAGACATACACCATCCACATGCTTAACACAGCAAAACATGTAGATGGCCCCAGACATTTAAAAAAAATAATTATCATCAATCATCAAAGTCGGGCTGACTGGGACATATTCAGCGCTGAAACATCCGTTTCTTTCCTACCGCTTCCCGTTTTGCGCACGTATTCCCCATCCTTAAGACAGAATTTTTTTTTAAAAACTGAATCCTAAGGAACAGAGTTCAGCTCGGTCCAGATGATATCTGGCAGAGCGAGCAGATGAGAGACGTGGATGGGAGAGCGCGAGAGGGTTTTCTGGCTGTAAATGACAGGCGAAAGGTTTCTGTGTTGTTTAGTACACAGCCCAGGGGTGTATAAAAGAAAGGGTGTAAAGCAGTCTTCGACAGTGGTAAGTGTCCGAGAAACAAAGGACAAAGGGAAGGGGGGGGGGGGTGGAGAGGGGGGGGGTTAGAGTGAGACTGAGACATTAAACTTTATGTATACATTTACCGAGTCTGAGTTAAACACATTCTTGACATGTAACTGACACCCGACTTGCACGTAAAGAAAGCAAACAGTTGCGGTCTACCTTATATTTGAATTAAGAGAGAGAGAGACAGAGACAGACAGACAGACAGACAGACAGACAGAATATAATATTATAATGGCGTGACGTCCAAGCACCTTACTCTGTCTCATATTCCCTATGGCTCAGTTCAAACAAAGTCTTTGAGTGGAATTCTTTGAGGTGATGTTAGAAATATTCAGATTTCTTTATTCTCAGCTTTATTTTGCCAGTATTGAGGAAAATCATTTGTGGTGTAGAACTGACTTGCGTGCTCAAAAAAAAAGCAAGTTCATGAAAATCTACTCACAGGGAAAACAATAGTACCCAATTTTGTTATGAAAAAAAAAAATACAGTGTACCCAGACTTTAAAGCACTTTTACTGACAATTACTGTACAGCAGTTCAAATAAGGAAAATAATCTCCAACCTCATTATTTGCGCAAAAATGTCAAAGATGGTATGCATATCTTCAGGGAGTAGCTCAAACATGGTTTTTGTTTTTTTTTATCAACAATTTTTGCATTTTTAAGGATTTGTTTAATACTCGGAACACAGCTTTTACCCGTAGATGACACATAATACAAAGTATTGCCAGATGCCTATACTACGTTCAAACCTACTCTTGTCAGAACCTACCGCTGGGGTCAAATATTTGTGCTGGCCTTTTTTCTCGTTGCCCCGTCTTTAATATCAACCACATGTGGTGGAAAAGGACGTTAAACTCCTAAACCCGGCATCCATTCACCCTCGTCAAAACCTGCTCGCAGGCTCTCAAATGGACGAGCAACCTTAAATATAAGAGGAGTAAATAAGTGACGTCACAGCGATGTGGAGCAACCTTGGTGTAAGCTTGGGGGCTTGTTTACAAGGCCGTTAGCCCTGGTTTCTACCTTGACGTCTTGCCATGCGCTTCCTCAGTGCAGGGAATTCCACAGACAGCGATATCTTCCAGGCAAATTTTATTGTAGTTCTTGCACAACTATTTTCATGTCCATTTCCAACTCAAGTCAGGTCATGGTACGAACTCGGAGCAGCGGTATTCGAAATCTGCTCAGTTCACCACATGGCCTGATAATGATTGCTGTCTGGTGTAAGCTTAATGTGTGTGTGTGTGTGTGTGTGTGTGTGTGTGTGTGTGTGTGTGTGTGTGTGTGTGTGTGTGTGCCGGTGTGTGTGTGTGTGTGTGAGAGAGAGAGAGAGGGGGGGGGGGGGGGCAGACAGACAGGGTGGGTGGGTGTTCGGGGGTTTAAGAGACAGACAGACAGACAGAGGTCTGTAAGCCATATCGTAATTCTGACACAAACAGCGAAGTTCGTCTGTTTGGCTAAATAACTCAACTAAATTTTATAAATGACAGGTCTGTCCACACACACACACACACACACACACACACACACACACACACACACACACACACACACACACACACACGGAGTCATGACCAACAAGGCAAGAACCTATCTTAGTCTCCTTCTCTGTTTTAGCTTAGTAGTCTCAGCCACTGGGACCCTCTATATCCGCTACGAGTCCTTGCTCCATCTCCCAGGCTGTGCACTGTGAGAAGGAAAGACAATGAAGTTGCCATCGCCGATAAAGCGAGTAAATGGTCTTTGGAATGCTCGGCAGCGTCACAGCGGCGTGGTACATATAAACAACGGACTGCCTACACACGCAGTCCCAGACCCTGCTCCTTGAGGTATGTAGACTAGAATCACGGGGGTCAGTCAAGATGGCGAAGAGTTTCGGGTGCAGCTTCGATTGTACTAGTCTCTTCTGTTACCTTGTAAGATCAGAAGCACCGAGGTTCACCACATAGTAGCACGGAGTGTTTCCATTTGCATACGTAGTGCTACTTGGATTCTACTAGGTTCTGTTACATCTGTAGCACGTAGTGTTTCCAAATAGCAGCACCGCTAGCTCAGAGCGTTTTCCAATAACAGCTGCCGGTCGAGCGTTTCCATTTTCAAATGCAGTGCTACTCGATTCTGCTACGCTCTGTTGCGTCACTAAGTAGCACCGAGTGTTTCCTTGAAATAGCAGCACCGCCAGCTCAGAGTATTTTTTCCAAACACTGGCACCGAGTGTTTCCTCTTTCAAATATGAGTAGTACTGACCGGTGTCACCAACGCATTTCAGTTTGTCGATGTGGAAGAAAGGGGGCGTTTAGCAAGTTAGCGACATTTTGCTGTAACAAAGGATGTTAAACCATAAATCACCCACTCACTCTAGGTTTCTCTCTCTCTCTCTCTCCTATGAGGTCTCCGCCATGCTGACTGACGTGTTCATGCGAGCTCCCTCAAAAGCTTCACTTGCTGTGATCTACTGTGTGCTACTTTTTGCTGTAACAATACATATGCATACTTTCTACTGTGCATACTTTCAGACATAATTATGATGAAACTTAGGTGACAACAATCGAAGTCGAAACTTTTGAATCGAAATGCACCAGGAATACTCCATACTGATCGTCCACCCCTTATCCCCTTATCAATACTTGCCATTACAATGTATCCTCGGCCACTTTTTTTTATTTTTATTTTTTACTACTACTTTATTGTCCCGGCCTTTCGGGAAATTCGAGCTGCTTCGCCCGGGGGAAGCACGTCGCCGTGGTGCAGCGCCACCTATCCTGGGTTTTTTGTTTTGTTCTGTTTTGTTCTTGCAGCACCAGAACACTCTCGATCAGTTTTACCTGACACCCCCGTGGTAGTGCCGATTGTGGGCCACGGCACGTGCAGTCTGGACGATTATGTATGCATTCTTCTCTCCCTACATGAAGAATGGTCACCATTACCTGCAGATCTGGCGTGGCCTTCACTGACTTCTGTGGGTCTGAGAAGGTGTTGGAACACTGACTGAGATAAGCAGAGACGATTTATTTGTTTGTTTGTATGGAGAGAGAAGATGAGAATGTCCACCTACACGCAGTGTGGCATGTAAAACGAGTAACCTCTGTGTGTGTGTGTGTGTGTGTGTGTGTGTGTGTGTGTGTGTGTGTGTGTGACGGTGTGCGCCACGATGTGTGTGTGTGTGTGTGTGTGTGTGTGTGTGTGTGTGTGTGTGTGTGTGTGTGTGTGTGTGTGTGTGTGAGAGAGTATCAGTGTATGTGTGTGTGACGGTGTCAGTGCGCCACGGTGAGCGGAGAGAGAGAGAGTGCGTGCGTGCGTGCGTGTGTGTGTGTGTGTGTGTGTGTGTGTGTGTGTGTGTGTGTGTGTGTGTGTGTGTGTGTGTGTGCACTTAGAGAGAGACGCAGAGGGCCGGAGAGCCATAGGCAGAAACAGACACTAAGACACACTGCGTTGGTCCAGAAGCAGAAACTCTGAACACCGAGCACACGACTATTTACCTCATTTTGTCAAACAGTAAATCACTTTTCCTAACAAGACTGCGCAAACAAAACAGGATCTTCAACATCGATACGAGTCACTGACCCTACCGAATGCACTCTCGCTTTCCAACGCTTGCTTCACCGCCACGCAAAAACTGAAGTCAGTGATGGAGTTCATTCTCAATAAGCGCCAACTTTTGTGTGACTGTTTACGTGCTGTAGGAAATAGACACACCCTGCTTCCCTTGCTCATCTCATTATTCTGCACCCTTCCGGCGGCCAGACCCCCCCCCCCCCGCCCCTTCCATCGCCGCCATCCCCGACCATTCCACACGGGGTGCAAAGCCACCGTGTGTATGGGGGTGTCAAAAACAGTGTGCAAATTCTGTGTGTGTGTGTGTGTGTGTGTGTGTGTGTGTGTGTGTGTGTGTGTGTGTGTGTGTGAGAGAGAGAGAGAGAGAGAGAGAGAGAGAGAGAGACAATGCAAATGATAACAACGGTAGAAGATGTTGGTTACAATCTTTTTTCTTTTCTTTTTTTGTTTGTTACCATACCGTTGGGCACTAAACTTCGAACTACATACTACATACATAATACAAAAAGCAAAATAGAAGCAAAGCAAAAGGAAAGCATACAAAATAATACAACAGGGGAGAGAGAGAGAGAGACCGAGACAGAGACAGAGACAGAGACAGCAATTTTTTGTGTTGAGAAGACGGAGCGGAAGGGGGGGGGGGGGGTGTCAGTGTGCAAATCATTTCAGTGTGTGTGTGTGTGTGTGTGTGTGTGTGTGTGTGTGTGTGTGTGTGTGTGTGTGTGTGTGGGTACGTACGTGTGTGCGCGCGCCAGACAGTACCAAACTGTGTATCAGTCATAACTGAAATGACACTGACAGCCGTTTGAGTGACCTTTTCAAGGTGATTAAATCACGAAGCACAGTGTAATGGGGGGGGATTACAGTCGGCATAATGGGAGCGCCCAAAACGGTCTGCTGCCCCATTCAGGAAACAAGTGTCTACAACACTGAATGCCGCTAAAGTTCAGTCGTGCATAATCATAATGTCAAAAGTCAAACATCCGTCATTCTGGGTCTAGCATTTGCTGTTTTTTGTTTTGTGTGTTTGTTTGTTTGTTTGTTCTGTTCTGTTCTTCAATGCTCGGGTCGTGAGTTCGAATCCCGGCTGGGGCCAAACATTTGTGCTGGCTTTTTTTTTCTTGTTGCCGTGTCTTTGATATCGCCGTGTCTTTGATATTTGGTGGAAAAGGATGTTAAACCCCAAAACAGTCACTGCTCTCTCTCTCTCTCTCTCTCTCTCTCTCTCTCTCTCTCTCTCTCTTCTGTTCTCTTCTCTTCTCCTCTTTATTGTCTGTGCCAGTTGTTCTTAGTAAAATGTCCAGTTAGTAAATAGCGGATCGGACTTTGTTAGTCTGTTTGTTTTGTTTTGTTTTGCTTTGCCTTATGTAGTCATTGTCAATCATTCCGTCTTGCTAAAATGTCCAGTTTGCAAATAATCGTGACAGTCATCGTCAGCTAGCCCCAAGTGTTACAACACATGTTCAAAAACAAAACGAAACAAAAAAACAAAAAAAACCCCAAATAAAGAAACAAACAATATCACAGACAAGTAGCTGACATCAATTTTAGTACTTAGTAATTGTTACGTGCAGTTAAACAAAAACTGACAAACAAAAACACGAAACACTAAGAGATAAAATGAACTTCTGATATTTGAACACACACACACACACACACACACACACACACACACACACACACACACACACACACACACACACACACACACACACGAACAAGCGCACAAATAAGACATCAGGTATTTACAAATAAACTTAAAACACTACTCACTCTCTACGCGGCAGTCTCGTGTGACATATCCCATTTAAAATGACGTCACCAGGAGGGCTAGGCACGCGCAGCAAGCAATCCACAAGAAGTGATGACACAGACAGAAATCAACCAGCCACGCGGCACGTCAGTCCGCCGTGACCGACAGGACGTCAGTCAGTTTCACGCCAGCCGGCGAGGGAAAGATCCTTGTCTCAGAACCTGTCACCTGATTTCGCGAGATAGCTGCCACCTTTGTGGCAGTTTTTTCTTCGCCGTCGTCATCTTTGAAGAACTGATGAACTTGTATAGATGCAGGCTGAAAGGCTGAGATAAGAACTGCGCGCCGGTGTGCGTCCTGTCCGCTATCCTCTCTCTCTTCTCCAAAACTGTGACTTCTCTTCTTCCAGGCTGACCTCTTCTGTCTAGTATGAGGTCTCCGCCATGCTGACCGGCTGACGTGTTCATGCGAGCACCCTCATATGCTTGACTTGTTGTGGTCTACTGTGTACTACGGCGAATGTCCTTGTATTGACAAGAATAACTGTTTAAACCAGAAGGCTCAGTCGAAACTGAACAATGAAACTGTACACTGAATCCTGGATTTCAAACTGACGTACTTTTACTGACGAAGCAGAGTTCTTACTGTACGTTCCACAGAATGAAGAGACAGAAAATAAAAAACACAGTCCTGCATGTCCAACACTGAGTGGTAAATGTCGCAGCAAATGATACTTCGCGGTTGATTTTCTTAGTTTTGTTTTGTGTTCTTGTTCGTGTTCAATCACATCAGCGTTTGTTTCTTTATTTCACAGACAGAATAGTTGCAACACTGATAGTACTGGTGTAACTTGACAACCGCGCGCGCTATGCATGTGGCTCAGTAACTTACCTAACGTCCGTCAGATCAGTAGTGGACACTCACCGCAGCTGTGTAATCTTGGTGCCTGTTAAAGCTGACGGATTCTGGTCTCAGAGTCCCGCTGCTGTGAATGATGCTGTTTGCATGTCAATCGCATTGCAGTTAGGACAGCCGTTTGCGGCATCACTGACGAGCACCATGGTCATGTAATCAGCAATGGTTCGGCCCCTCAGAAAAAAAAAAAAAATGTTGTCAGTGAAATTTGACTATTGCTCAGTTTATTTCAAACTGTGACCTGACTCCATTTCAGATGAGTTGAATGTGAAAGTGACGTTTTAGCACTGGACACATACGCCATTCAATGCACACGGCACACGCTGACCTGAGGCTCTGACCGAAGCAGGTCAGTATTGCAGAAAGTGAGACACAAAAGCGTCACGAGTGTGTGCATATACGTGTCACGCACACACCTGTGTTTTGGACGGAAGCAGACCTCACAGAATGCAAGACTGGCGCGTGTCATGTGTATACTCAGGATCAGTAATAGGCGTAACGCCTCCAGATAACCACGCTTAGCTGATACTAGTAGTCTGTTCTTTACACTCACAATAAAACACAAGTCAAACGCGCACTTCCCTGAGCAGCCGACGGACGAGCGGAGGCCTCAAAGAAAGACGACACAACTGAGTAAGAAGTTGTAAAGACGGTTCATCCAGGTCACACAAAAATGTGTCCGTCACACTCGCAAAAGCGTCAGGTGCTTACCGTGCCGTGACCGGCAACAACAGCCCGGACACTGGCACACGCCAAGGGCCTCAAAGACATACACAAGTCAGAAAAGACGGTTCATTCAAGTCACACAGTGTGTCCTTCACACTCACATCGGAAACCAAAACATCAGGTGCTCTCAACAGCCCCAGACACTCACACGCCGAGGATCTCAAAGAAACATACAAGTCAAAACTGAAAGAGCTTCATTCCGCAACGGCTAGACCGAAGTCCACACTGAGAATCCCATGTTCTTCCGCTTTCTCATTGTCGCTGGCGTTTCCTTCTCTGCAGCTGACACAGACAACCACAACATCTCTGACAATGTGCATCACATGGCGACCATGACCGTGCCGTGCCCACCACCACCACCACACGGAAGAAGAAGAAGAGGAGACGCCGGAGGGTGGGGGGGGGGGGGTAGCTGAGAAGTTGGTGGATGGAGGAAGAAGACAGGTGCGAAGGCAGGTAAATTTACCGGTAAGCGGTCTAGTCCGTGAGTCGGTGGAACCAACACCACCCCAAAACCCACACACCTGGCACACGCTCAACTTGAAGATGAGGAGGGAGGTAGAGAGAGAGAAAGAGAGAGAGAGAGAGTTCACTACAGCACGGCACAGCACGCCGGCAAAGCAAGGCACGGCACGGCACGGCACAAGCCATGGGCACAACAGCACAGCCCATCAACAATTGCTTGGGCCCTCAACTTGAACGTGGAGGGGGTGTAGTCAAAACGGACGTGTGTTTCCCGTGCTACCCCGATTCACATGTTTCGAGGACGGTTGTCAGTTCTCATTTAAAGCCACGTACGGCAAATCAAATGTCTGAAATAAGCATGCACTGACAAGTCTAAGTTTGCATTGTAGGGACGCGTTTTTCAAAGTCGTTAGGCATATTTTAGTAGGACTTCGTGGGGAGGACTTCGCTGAGCACTGAGCTTAACCCATATACATGTAAAGCAGGCACGTTAGGGTACCATTAGCTAACCGCAGCGCGTTACCCGCTCGCGGCCTTCGGCTGCCGTGTGAGTCTAATTTACATGTAATAACAATAATAACTGAGTATTGCATAGGCGCTTTACCCAGTTTCTTGACTCGGCTCAAAGCGCCGCGAACTGAACCCAACACGCACGCTTACGTGAATCACACGCATCCTCTCATACATTGGACATGAACACATAACAATCACGTGGTGCGAAGCCGGGTCAGCTCAGATATTTATTAAGTTTCGGAATTTAAAATTGCATTTATTTTCAATATTTGTGGGCTGAACATTTCCAAAGCAGGGGAGGGGGGGGGAGGAAGCCGGAGTACCCGGAGAGAAGCCCCGACGATCGGCCCGAATGAACGATATAAATGGGTTGTGCTGCTCAGCGAAGTCTTGTTTACGAAGTTCTACTAAACACCAGAGTGAATAGCAGGGTGGAGGTTTGCACACAAAGTAGCGCTTAACGGCAGCAGGCTTTCGCTGCTTCGTCCTCCAGCCCTGCGGCGCCGTGAGCATTTCAGCAGAGATGGATATGTGCGCCGAGGAGAAGTCTACCATACCATACCATACCATACCAAGTAGAAATCCCCAGTGTTTTCAGTCAGTACAGGACAGAGTGTTTCCAAACACGGGCTGCGGTCTGTCGGTGTGAAAGTGAGAAAGGCCTGGGGCCGCCAGCGGTTTTTCAGCCCCTGAGACAACGACTTACACAAACGCGACAGTGCAAAGACTGGCCATACGCATGCTTGCATATTTTAAACTAATGGCTTTGCGTGAAAGCAATCATTGTCGAAACTTAGTTTTGAAGCAGAGTTACACCGGAAACATTAGCGTCCATTTTGACTGCACCCCCGGCGGGCGTCACGTGCAATTATCAAAATGGACGGTCCGGACCCTTTGCCGTCAGTTGCTATGCCGCCGCTACAAATGTTCCGACGACGATTTCCGTTCTCATCTAATGCAGTTATTTTAAAACATGATTACATACCTATCTTTAGATTGTAGTAGTGTATTAGTACAAGTCGGTTTCCGGTTAAAAAATAAAAATTAAAAAAAAAAACGCACCCTTACGATTGTCCTTCTAAACAACTGAAAATCCAAAGCGTTTTTTTTTTTTTTTTTTCCTCGGTGTTATGGCGTTTAGGTTTGGGAAAAACGCGGTGTGGGAACCCGCTGACTCAGTGAGAGCGCAATGATATGGAGCACCGTAAAAACGCCCGCCAATGTTGAATACACCCCGTGTTCTTCAACCAGCTCAGTTGAACCTGATTCCAAAACTTGCTGCTGATTCTCTCTCACAGCATGAATACTCTGTGTGTGTGTGTCTGTCTGGCTGCACAGTGGTTAAGGCCAGTTAGTAAGTTTGTAGCGCGGTTAGGTTCTTTGACGCATTCATACTTGTACTGACGTACTAATTTTCTACCGTAGCGGCAACGGGAACTGCTTCAGTTCTGTCTTTTGCTTCCGCCTTTGCTTTGCGTTATAGCAAGTCACAAGCTGCCAGGAGGGTTTTTTTTTTGTTTGTTTGTTTGTTTGTTTTGTGTGTTTTTTTGAGCCGCAGGCTGCAGCTAAAGGAAAAGCCTATTGCACAAGGGAAGAGAATGTAAAAATCATGGTGTGTGTGTGTGTGTGTGTGTGTGTGTGTGTGTGTGTGTGTGTGTGTGTGTGTGTGTGTGTGTGTGTGTGTGTGTGTGTGTGTGTGTGTGTGTGTGTGTGTGTGTGTGTTTCGCATTTACCGCCAACGCTCATGAAAAAAATTAATTTTGTTTGTGTGCACACTCACTGCCCATCATCCGGCTATTCAGTGCATGCAGCGCGCGCGCGTGTGTGTGTGTGTGTGTGCGGGGTGTGTGTGTGTGTGCGGTGTGTGTTCATGCGCTGGCCGAACTTTTTGGCCAGGAGAGAACGGACTAGCGAAGTGCTGGCGGATTCCTTCAAGCTATTTCCAAATGTAAACCATACGACCGCAGTTGCCTTTAGATTCCAGGCGCATTCTCTCTCTCTCTCTCTCTCTCTTTCTACAGGGCAGTCTGCTGCTGTTCAGCGAGGCAGTTGGCAGCGTTGTGGCTCTGATAAGTACAGCTCGTTTGGCCCAGCGACTGGCTTGTGTTCGCTTTTTCATTGTATGTGGTGCTCTCAGGTATGCCCAGCTAATTCTCTCTCTCTCCCTCTCCCTCTCGCTCTCTCTCTCTCTCTCTCTCTCTCGCGTGCGCGCGCGCGCGTGCCTCCAACCCCATCCCCAGAATGTTACTTGATAGTTACACTCCTAAAACTGATTAGAAAAATATGTGATAAACGAAAAATAAAATTTGAAATACTGACACCACCTCAGTTTAGATGTTCTTCAGTGTCCGTGCGGTGTTACACACACACACACACACACACACACACACACACACACACACACTGACAGGGCACACAGACACTGACAGGGCACACACACACTAGGAACAAAGCATTACAGCGGTGGTCGCTGTCCAGGTGTCTAAGTGGCATGGTGTGATGATAGATGCCACGAAAACAAACCAGAACGATCTGTGAGCATACAAATGGTAGCATTATCCCCTTCAATGACCGTGATTACTGGGAGCATTCAGTCAAAGCGCCAGTTCACACCGGTGACGCGGCTATCCCGATTCTGACCGGCTTGCGGCGTTGAGCGCTAGCGTTGCTTGGCCGCACGCGACTTCTCTAAGAAAATCATCTGCGCTGTACTTGTGAAAGCTTGTCTTGATCTGAGGTTGGCCTGTCTTGTCGCAGAAGGTCTCTGTTCAACTCGTAAGTGGTTTTTGTGGTGCTACTTGCGCGTACACTCACGTTGGAAGCAATTTAGTCTCGTTTTCTGTAGAAAATTCACTTTCATTCGCGATAATATAAAATTACAGAAAGGAAAGTCACGTTTATGAAAACGTCCCAGTTTTATAATATGTCTTGCGGCCACACCTAGAAAATTAGTGCAATTTGTGGCTTAGATCGCGCGCAGTTCGAGAAAGAAAATTGGTAGTGAATATTTTGTGGCTATGAACCAGCACTCGCCCCGGCTAAGAACCAGCCTGTATCAAACAGACGGTTGGCCGGTTCTTAGCCGAGGATTTCGCACTGCTCTGATATTTTTTTTAAATTACGTCACAACAATTGGCATGCAAGTCACAAAGACATCACGGATACGTGTCTGTTTTGAAACTACTGGAATTAACGTGGTATTTTTTGTCAGCTTCGTGTTAAACTGCAAAATAGCTCCCGAGTCTCATTGCAGTCGAACAAATATGACTCGTGTCCTTACATGAATAAAATTTTCGATATAAAATCGCTTTGGGTGGGAAGATGAAAGTCTTACTGATATGTGCATATAACAATATGATCAAATTCATTTCAGTTCTTAGCTTTCCTGGCAGCATTCTTGCACATCACCGCATGCGTGTCGCGCTTTTCCGGCCTAAAACAGTCACTCAGTGCGATCGACAGCCGGTCGGATTCGCGGCTTAGCCGCGTCACCGGTGTGCAGTTTGACGTCAGGTGAGCCAGCCGCAGCATAGCTAGGATTTATAGGATTTGTAACTGACCAACTGACGACATCAGTCTTGGGGCTTTTGTCAGTCGCCTGAATAGTCGCTCTCGGCCGACACCATAATCATAGTGCTATGCAATCAGTGCCAATACGACACGGTGATAACGTTCATTTACTGTGGATACAAAATACCTCATTAAATTTTGCTATGGATTTTAATCAAGCGCTTAGACCCTTTCAGGGGAACCGGGGTGGTCGAATGGTAGAGCGTTGGACTTCTAATGCTCGGGTCGTGAGTTCGATCCCGGCTCAGTGGGGCCAAATATTTGTGCTGGCTTTTTCATCGTTGCCCCGTCTTTGATATCACCCTATGTGGTGGAAAAAGGACGTTAAACACCCAAACACCCACCCACCCTTAGACCTTTTCTCATTTGGCGCCTGGGCAGAGCACCCTCACCTGAAGGACGAAGGGCCGGGGAATCGAGGCAACACTGACATTTCAGCGGCGGAGACTGACAGTGACGGTTGCCTGGCACGTGCAACTCGTGCCTGTGGCGCCATTGAAATCGGTTAGTCACGCAAGAGTGCGCGCACAGCCTCTTACTGCCTGCCGTGTGCAGGCGCTTCCGTCTTGCTGCTGCGTATGTACAAACTGAATTGCCTGCGTTCTCTCTTTCGTTTCTTTCCGGCCTCGGTGTAATCTGCGATAACCTGCAGCTGCAGGAAGCTAGGACAACTGATCAGCAGAACACAAAATTACTCAGTAGAGTCGCGGTTTTTTCGTCTGCACTGAAGAAAAACAAAAACAGAATGGCTCACAAAGTGTGTGTGTGTGTGTGTGTGTGTGACGGTGTGTGTGCGCCGCGTTGTGCACGGTGTGACCCATTCCTTAATTTGTGTAGCCTCTCAGTAAAAAATTCTCAGATCATCAGTGCCCGCTTCATACCGGCCGTGATTGGCTGACAGTCGCAACTGGACAGATTTTTTTTAAAAGTTAAAATAAAAAGTAAAGAAATAAAAACAATTAAGATCAAACTCTACACTGGAAGCCACGCGCCTGACGTCGGCCGCCACGGCTCGCATCAGTCGGCACAAGGGTCCACTGTCTGTACTGCTCGTACACAAATCTGAGGCACCTGGCTTGCGGCGTATGACGTCACGGCTCGCACTTATTTGGCGCTAGTACGCAAGGTGCGGGGGTCAGGGCCGCCTCTCTCTCTCTCCCTCTCTCTGCCAAAAGGTCCTTACAACCAAGCCAGCCTGCAGGCGGTCACTTTTTTGCCTAGTGTTACAACGCAAAGCAACCCCGTGATGCCAGACTGAAGAAGAAGGGGGATAAGTCAGCAAGACGACACAGGTTTGTTGCAACCAGAATCACCACTTACCGCTCTTGGGCGTCAGGTTCCAGTGGTCTGCGAGTTAGTTGACTGATTGGAACACCTACACACGTTGATTTTCTTGTTGTCAGTTGTTGATGTTGCTGTTGCTGTTTGCTTGTTTGGGGGAAGAAAAAAAAACCGTAATCTTTTTTTCATTTTTCTACAGTTTCTTCGGGCCAATCTAATTTTCTTCTTGATTAGGTGTGTTTTGCGTGTTAGTTACTCAAACTGATTGTTGATAATTACTACGCGCAAGTAGGTCGATCCGTCTCTCATCAGTACACTGCGAGTGTGACTCGTAAGCTGCGAAAACCTCTCCGCCGCACAAAACACGCGAAGCAACCGAACTGGAACCGAAGCACTACGTCGACAATTGATCACATCCGCAAAGTAGTTACCGGGAAACGTGAGACTAGTTTGATTGTCCGATCGGTTTAGATGTGCATCTTTAGCGTGTTGTTAACAGATTTCATAGCAGCTTAGACATCTGTATTGCCAAAGACATGGAGAAGGACATCGGGAGATATATGACGTTTTCCTATCAATTTTCCAAATTGTGGTGACGTCACAGTCAAAGAGAGCTGTATGGTTAGTTACTTTGTTGTCAAGAACGTTCCTCAGTATCTCCACTGTTCCACAGTTTAGCACAGTCTTACATAACACATTCACCTGCACTTTCATGAACACATTTTCAGCAAGTAACCGCTTTATTTTTTTAATAAACATAGTTAGGAACGTGTGGTTTATGGCAAAATTAAATTATTCCAGCATCTACAATGTGCATGCCTAAATTCATTACTTCTATACTGTGTAATAAAAGGAAATATACTTCAGTCACTGGTACCATTAATGTAACGGCGTCAAAACTGGGTCAAAAAATGAACCTAACTGCACGTCACGGTCATTATTTCAAGATGGCAACACCTGAATCTGTAAAAGACACCTGAATCCGTAAAGATGAAACGAGTGAAACAAAGTGAATGTTAAATTTCGCGAGCCAAAATGAGTTTTACAAAAAGCCGGCCTAATTACACGTGCGATGTAGCAATGATACGAGATGTAATGTAAGAATTACTGTACGAGAACAGCCATCTCGAAATGAATGATAAAACTGTGGTAACAGTACAAAGCTGAGTTATGCAGCTAAATGAAAATGTGGTCGTTCTTTTCTAATGGAAATCACACATTTTCAGAGTGGGCCTTCACAGGCGATATAGCACGATACAATTATACAAAGCTGAATTATTACAATGGTGTTCTTCTTTCTTTAAAAAAAAAAAAAGCACGATGAACAATTGCAACACATGTTCATATACCCATGAAGATTTACACAAATGACTTTTTTTTAAAGTTATCAAAACACATAAGCAGTTATCACAGCCACTGCTACAGGTTATCAAGCTATAAATCGCCCCGATACACAGGTAAAGAAAAAGTGACATTACGCACGTAATGTACACAATATACAAATACACGTCAAGCAGTTTGACACTGATATTTGTATATGAAATGCTGTTGCACAGTGGAACAGAAACAAATAAGAATGTAAAGATTACTAACAGTCAGGTAACAAACGGCAACACACCAAAACGAACATTCCGGGGAAAAAAGGTAGATGGGTGGCGCTGCACCGCGGCGACGCGCTTCCCTTAGGGAAGCATCCCGAATTTACACGAATGGGATAATGAAGTCAGAAAAAAAAAATTGATAAATAGGCAAAACGCCGACCCTGCACAAACGAACGAACTGAGAACCGGTAGAGAATTGCTAGACATATATACAATGTAATACTGTTTGTGCCCCATTAGTCCATAAGAACGGATCATATACGGACTAACATTGACTAGCACATTGTACCAGACGGTACCTAGAAGGCGACGGTGAAGGAAGGAGACGGATAAGGCTGATGCTTGAGGAAGGGGGTTCAGTGGGGAGGGGGGGGGGTATGGTGGAGGGAGTGGGGGCAGGAAGAGAGGCGGAGAGTGCGGTTGTGTGTTGCGGAGGGAGGGGGTACTACGAATCCACATTGATTTTATGGACGGACGAAAATGCGCTACCCAAATATTGTACTAGAATTGAAAAAAGAAAAACCCAACAACAACGAACATTTATGTTAAACGCATGAAATACGAAAATGGCTTCAGTACAATCCGCGTCATAATTTTTCATCTTCCTTTTTATGATCAGAACTTTAACTAACGTTTAATCCTCTGTCAAGCAAAAAACACAACTGCGGCGTTTGTATTGCTGCCAAACATACCCGAACTGGCAAAAATTGAAACACCAATACACTGGATTTTTCAGTATCGATACAGTAGCACTATCAGCAGTTTACAGGGGTCCCGGCCAATCAGAGATGCGACTGAGCGTCACGTGACCACCGTCATTGTCAGGGACACTGTTAAAGATGGACGACACTCCATTGCGCTCGGTCAGTCTGGGTGTTACGTTACTTGCACAGTCCGCTCGCCTCGATTCTCCTCCTTTCGGTTCTTGGAAATGAATAATTACATACATGTAAACAAGACTGTTCAGGGTTTTTTTCTGTTTACTTTCTATATCCCAAAGACATATGTAGTTATGGAAGGTCCCTATCTCTCTGCTGTTCTGTTTACTTTCTATATCCCAAAGACATATGTAGTTACGGAAGGTCCCTATCTCTCTGCTGTTCTGTTTACTTTCTTTATCCCAAAGACATATGTAGTTACGGAAGGTCCCTATCTCTCTGCTGTTCTGTTTACTTTCTATATCCCAAAGACATATGTAGTTATGGAAGGTCCCTATCTCTCTGCTGTTCTGTTTACTTTCTTTATCCCAAAGACATATGTAGTTATGGAAGGTCCCTATCTCTCTGCTGTTCTGTTTACTTTCTATATCCCAAAGACATATGTAGTTACGGAAGGTCCCTATCTCTCTGCTGTTCTGTTTACTTTCTTTATCCCAAAGACATATGTAGTTACGGAAGGTCCCTATCTCTCTGCTGTTCTGTTTACTTTCTTTATCCCAAAGACATATGTAGTTACGGAAGGTCCCTATCTCTCTGCTGTTCTGTTTACTTTCTTTATCCCAAAGACATATGTAGTTATGGAAGGTCCCTATCTCTCTGCTGTTCTGTTTACTTTCTTTATCCCAAAGACATATGTAGTTACGGAAGGTCCCTATCTCTCTGCTGTTCTGTTTACTTTCTTTATCCCAAAGACATATGTAGTTATGGAAGGTCCCTATCTCTCTGCTGTTCTGTTTACTTTCTATATCCCAAAGACATATGTAGTTATGGAAGGTCCCTATCTCTCTGCTGTTCTGTTTACTTTCTATATCCCAAAGACATATGTAGTTATGGAAGGTCCCTATCTCTCTGCTGTTCTGTTTACTTTCTATATCCCAAAGACATATGTAGTTATGGAAGGTCCCTATCTCTCTGCTGTTCTGTTTACTTTCTATATCCCAAAGACATATGTAGTTATGGAAGGTCCCTATCTCTCTGCTGTTCTGTTTACTTTCTTTATCCCAAAGACATATGTAGTTACGGAAGGTCCCTATCTCTCTGCTGTTCTGTTTACTTTCTTTATCCCAAAGACATATGTAGTTACGGAAGGTCCCTATCTCTCTGCTGTTCTGTTTACTTTCTTTATCCCAAAGACATATGTAGTTACGGAAGGTCCCTATCTCTCTGCTGTTCTGTTTACTTTCTTTATCCCAAAGACATATGTAGTTATGGAAGGTCCCTATCTCTCTGCTGTTCTGTTTACTTTCTTTATCCCAAAGACATATGTAGTTACGGAAGGTCCCTATCTCTCTGCTGTTCTGTTTACTTTCTTTATCCCAAAGACATATGTAGTTATGGAAGGTCCCTATCTCTCTGCTGTTCTGTTTACTTTCTATATCCCAAAGACATATGTAGTTATGGAAGGTCCCTATCTCTCTGCTGTTCTGTTTACTTTCTATATCCCAAAGACATATGTAGTTATGGAAGGTCCCTATCTCTCTGCTGTTCTGTTTACTTTCTATATCCCAAAGACATATGTAGTTACGGAAGGTCCCTATCTCTCTGCTGTTCTGTTTACTTTCTATATCCCAAAGACATATGTAGTTACGGAAGGTCCCTATCTCTCTGCTGTTCTGTTTACTTTCTATATCCCAAAGACATATGTAGTTATGGAAGGTCCCTATCTCTCTGCTGTTCTGTTTACTTTCTTTATCCCAAAGACATATGTAGTTACGGAAGGTCCCTATCTCTCTGCTGTTCTGTTTACTTTCTTTATCCCAAAGACATATGTAGTTACGGAAGGTCCCTATCTCTCTGCTGTTCTGTTTACTTTCTATATCCCAAAGACATATGTAGTTACGGAAGGTCCCTATCTCTCTGCTGTTCTGTTTACTTTCTATATCCCAAAGACATATGTAGTTACGGAAGGTCCCTATCTCTCTGCTGTTCTGTTTACTTTCTATATCCCAAAGACATATGTAGTTACGGAAGGTCCCTATCTCTCTGCTGTTCTGTTTACTTTCTATATCCCAAAGACATATGTAGTTACGGAAGGTCCCTATCTCTCTGCTGTTCTGTTTACTTTCTATATCCCAAAGACATATGTAGTTATGGAAGGTCCCTATCTCTCTGCTGTTCTGTTTACTTTCTTTATCCCAAAGACATATGTAGTTACGGAAGGTCCCTATCTCTCTGCTGTTCTGTTTACTTTCTTTATCCCAAAGACATATGTAGTTACGGAAGGTCCCTATCTCTCTGCTGTTCTGTTTACTTTCTTTATCCCAAAGACATATGTAGTTACGGAAGGTCCCTATCTCTCTGCTGTTCTGTTTACTTTCTTTATCCCAAAGACATATGTAGTTACGGAAGGTCCCTATCTCTCTGCTGTTCTGTTTACTTTCTATATCCCAAAGACATATGTAGTTACGGAAGGTCCCTATCTCTCTGCTGTTCTGTTTACTTTCTATATCCCAAAGACATATGTAGTTACGGAAGGTCCCTATCTCTCTGCTGTTCTGTTTACTTTCTATATCCCAAAGACATATGTAGTTACGGAAGGTCCCTATCTCTCTGCTGTTCTGTTTACTTTCTATATCCCAAAGACATATGTAGTTATGGAAGGTCCCTATCTCTCTGCTGTTCTGTTTACTTTCTATATCCCAAAGACATATGTAGTTACGGAAGGTCCCTATCTCTCTGCTGTTCTGTTTACTTTCTATATCCCAAAGACATATGTAGTTACGGAAGGTCCCTATCTCTCTGCTGTTCTGTTTACTTTCTTTATCCCAAAGACATATGTAGTTACGGAAGGTCCCTATCTCTCTGCTGTTCTGTTTACTTTCTTTATCCCAAAGACATATGTAGTTACGGAAGGTCCCTATCTCTCTGCTGTTCTGTTTACTTTCTATATCCCAAAGACATATGTAGTTACGGAAGGTCCCTATCTCTCTGCTGTTCTGTTTACTTTCTTTATCCCAAAGACATATGTAGTTACGGAAGGTCCCTATCTCTCTGCTGTTCTGTTTACTTTCTATATCCCAAAGACATATGTAGTTACGGAAGGTCCCTATCTCTCTGCTGTTCTGTTTACTTTCTATATCCCAAAGACATATGTAGTTACGGAAGGTCCCTATCTCTCTGCTGTTCTGTTTACTTTCTATATCCCAAAGACATATGTAGTTATGGAAGGTCCCTATCTCTCTGCTGTTCTGTTTACTTTCTTTATCCCAAAGACATATGTAGTTACGGAAGGTCCCTATCTCTCTGCTGTTCTGTTTACTTTCTATATCCCAAAGACATATGTAGTTACGGAAGGTCCCTATCTCTCTGCTGTTCTGTTTACTTTCTTTATCCCAAAGACATATGTAGTTACGGAAGGTCCCTATCTCTCTGCTGTTCTGTTTACTTTCTATATCCCAAAGACATATGTAGTTACGGAAGGTCCCTATCTCTCTGCTGTTCTGTTTACTTTCTTTATCCCAAAGACATATGTAGTTACGGAAGGTCCCTATCTCTCTGCTGTTCTGTTTACTTTCTATATCCCAAAGACATATGTAGTTACGGAAGGTCCCTATCTCTCTGCTGTTCTGTTTACTTTCTTTATCCCAAAGACATATGTAGTTACGGAAGGTCCCTATCTCTCTGCTGTTCTGTTTACTTTCTATATCCCAAAGACATATGTAGTTATGGAAGGTCCCTATCTCTCTGCTGTTCTGTTTACTTTCTTTATCCCAAAGACATATGTAGTTACGGAAGGTCCCTATCTCTCTGCTGTTCTGTTTACTTTCTTTATCCCAAAGACATATGTAGTTACGGAAGGTCCCTATCTCTCTGCTGTTCTGTTTACTTTCTATATCCCAAAGACATATGTAGTTACGGAAGGTCCCTATCTCTCTGCTGTTCTGTTTACTTTCTATATCCCAAAGACATATGTAGTTATGGAAGGTCCCTATCTCTCTGCTGTTCTGTTTACTTTCTATATCCCAAAGACATATGTAGTTATGGAAGGTCCCTATCTCTCTGCTGTTCTGTTTACTTTCTTTATCCCAAAGACATATGTAGTTACGGAAGGTCCCTATCTCTCTGCTGTTCTGTTTACTTTCTTTATCCCAAAGACATATGTAGTTACGGAAGGTCCCTATCTCTCTGCTGTTCTGTTTACTTTCTTTATCCCAAAGACATATGTAGTTACGGAAGGTCCCTATCTCTCTGCTGTTCTGTTTACTTTCTTTATCCCAAAGACATATGTAGTTATGGAAGGTCCCTATCTCTCTGCTGTTCTGTTTACTTTCTTTATCCCAAAGACATATGTAGTTACGGAAGGTCCCTATCTCTCTGCTGTTCTGTTTACTTTCTTTATCCCAAAGACATATGTAGTTATGGAAGGTCCCTATCTCTCTGCTGTTCTGTTTACTTTCTATATCCCAAAGACATATGTAGTTATGGAAGGTCCCTATCTCTCTGCTGTTCTGTTTACTTTCTATATCCCAAAGACATATGTAGTTATGGAAGGTCCCTATCTCTCTGCTGTTCTGTTTACTTTCTATATCCCAAAGACATATGTAGTTACGGAAGGTCCCTATCTCTCTGCTGTTCTGTTTACTTTCTATATCCCAAAGACATATGTAGTTACGGAAGGTCCCTATCTCTCTGCTGTTCTGTTTACTTTCTATATCCCAAAGACATATGTAGTTATGGAAGGTCCCTATCTCTCTGCTGTTCTGTTTACTTTCTTTATCCCAAAGACATATGTAGTTACGGAAGGTCCCTATCTCTCTGCTGTTCTGTTTACTTTCTTTATCCCAAAGACATATGTAGTTACGGAAGGTCCCTATCTCTCTGCTGTTCTGTTTACTTTCTATATCCCAAAGACATATGTAGTTACGGAAGGTCCCTATCTCTCTGCTGTTCTGTTTACTTTCTATATCCCAAAGACATATGTAGTTACGGAAGGTCCCTATCTCTCTGCTGTTCTGTTTACTTTCTATATCCCAAAGACATATGTAGTTACGGAAGGTCCCTATCTCTCTGCTGTTCTGTTTACTTTCTATATCCCAAAGACATATGTAGTTACGGAAGGTCCCTATCTCTCTGCTGTTCTGTTTACTTTCTATATCCCAAAGACATATGTAGTTATGGAAGGTCCCTATCTCTCTGCTGTTCTGTTTACTTTCTTTATCCCAAAGACATATGTAGTTACGGAAGGTCCCTATCTCTCTGCTGTTCTGTTTACTTTCTTTATCCCAAAGACATATGTAGTTACGGAAGGTCCCTATCTCTCTGCTGTTCTGTTTACTTTCTTTATCCCAAAGACATATGTAGTTACGGAAGGTCCCTATCTCTCTGCTGTTCTGTTTACTTTCTTTATCCCAAAGACATATGTAGTTACGGAAGGTCCCTATCTCTCTGCTGTTCTGTTTACTTTCTATATCCCAAAGACATATGTAGTTACGGAAGGTCCCTATCTCTCTGCTGTTCTGTTTACTTTCTATATCCCAAAGACATATGTAGTTACGGAAGGTCCCTATCTCTCTGCTGTTCTGTTTACTTTCTATATCCCAAAGACATATGTAGTTACGGAAGGTCCCTATCTCTCTGCTGTTCTGTTTACTTTCTATATCCCAAAGACATATGTAGTTATGGAAGGTCCCTATCTCTCTGCTGTTCTGTTTACTTTCTATATCCCAAAGACATATGTAGTTACGGAAGGTCCCTATCTCTCTGCTGTTCTGTTTACTTTCTATATCCCAAAGACATATGTAGTTATGGAAGGTCCCTATCTCTCTGCTGTTCTGTTTACTTTCTTTATCCCAAAGACATATGTAGTTACGGAAGGTCCCTATCTCTCTGCTGTTCTGTTTACTTTCTTTATCCCAAAGACATATGTAGTTACGGAAGGTCCCTATCTCTCTGCTGTTCTGTTTACTTTCTATATCCCAAAGACATATGTAGTTACGGAAGGTCCCTATCTCTCTGCTGTTCTGTTTACTTTCTTTATCCCAAAGACATATGTAGTTACGGAAGGTCCCTATCTCTCTGCTGTTCTGTTTACTTTCTATATCCCAAAGACATATGTAGTTACGGAAGGTCCCTATCTCTCTGCTGTTCTGTTTACTTTCTATATCCCAAAGACATATGTAGTTACGGAAGGTCCCTATCTCTCTGCTGTTCTGTTTACTTTCTATATCCCAAAGACATATGTAGTTATGGAAGGTCCCTATCTCTCTGCTGTTCTGTTTACTTTCTTTATCCCAAAGACATATGTAGTTACGGAAGGTCCCTATCTCTCTGCTGTTCTGTTTACTTTCTATATCCCAAAGACATATGTAGTTACGGAAGGTCCCTATCTCTCTGCTGTTCTGTTTACTTTCTTTATCCCAAAGACATATGTAGTTACGGAAGGTCCCTATCTCTCTGCTGTTCTGTTTACTTTCTATATCCCAAAGACATATGTAGTTACGGAAGGTCCCTATCTCTCTGCTGTTCTGTTTACTTTCTTTATCCCAAAGACATATGTAGTTACGGAAGGTCCCTATCTCTCTGCTGTTCTGTTTACTTTCTATATCCCAAAGACATATGTAGTTACGGAAGGTCCCTATCTCTCTGCTGTTCTGTTTACTTTCTTTATCCCAAAGACATATGTAGTTACGGAAGGTCCCTATCTCTCTGCTGTTCTGTTTACTTTCTATATCCCAAAGACATATGTAGTTATGGAAGGTCCCTATCTCTCTGCTGTTCTGTTTACTTTCTTTATCCCAAAGACATATGTAGTTACGGAAGGTCCCTATCTCTCTGCTGTTCTGTTTACTTTCTTTATCCCAAAGACATATGTAGTTACGGAAGGTCCCTATCTCTCTGCTGTTCTGTTTACTTTCTATATCCCAAAGACATATGTAGTTACGGAAGGTCCCTATCTCTCTGCTGTTCTGTTTACTTTCTATATCCCAAAGACATATGTAGTTACGGAAGGTCCCTATCTCTCTGCTGTTCTGTTTACTTTCTATATCCCAAAGACATATGTAGTTACGGAAGGTCCCTATCTCTCTGCTGTTCTGTTTACTTTCTTTATCCCAAAGACATATGTAGTTACGGAAGGTCCCTATCTCTCTGCTGTTCTGTTTACTTTCTATATCCCAAAGACATATGTAGTTACGGAAGGTCCCTATCTCTCTGCTGTTCTGTTTACTTTCTATATCCCAAAGACATATGTAGTTACGGAAGGTCCCTATCTCTCTGCTGTTCTGTTTACTTTCTTTATCCCAAAGACATATGTAGTTACGGAAGGTCCCTATCTCTCTGCTGTTCTGTTTACTTTCTATATCCCAAAGACATATGTAGTTACGGAAGGTCCCTATCTCTCTGCTGTTCTGTTTACTTTCTTTATCCCAAAGACATATGTAGTTACGGAAGGTCCCTATCTCTCTGCTGTTCTGTTTACTTTCTTTATCCCAAAGACATATGTAGTTATGGAAGGTCCCTATCTCTCTGCTGTTCTGTTTACTTTCTATATCCCAAAGACATATGTAGTTACGGAAGGTCCCTATCTCTCTGCTGTTCTGTTTACTTTCTATATCCCAAAGACATATGTAGTTACGGAAGGTCCCTATCTCTCTGCTGTTCTGTTTACTTTCTTTATCCCAAAGACATATGTAGTTACGGAAGGTCCCTATCTCTCTGCTGTTCTGTTTACTTTCTATATCCCAAAGACATATGTAGTTATGGAAGGTCCCTATCTCTCTGCTGTTCTGTTTACTTTCTTTATCCCAAAGACATATGTAGTTACGGAAGGTCCCTATCTCTCTGCTGTTCTGTTTACTTTCTATATCCCAAAGACATATGTAGTTATGGAAGGTCCCTATCTCTCTGCTGTTCTGTTTACTTTCTATATCCCAAAGACATATGTAGTTACGGAAGGTCCCTATCTCTCTGCTGTTCTGTTTACTTTCTTTATCGCTAAAGACATATGTAGTTATGGAAGGTCCCTATCTCTCTGCTGTTCTGTTTACTTTCTATATCCCAAAGACATATGTAGTTACGGAAGGTCCCTATCTCTCTGCTGTTCTGTTTACTTTCTTTATCCCAAAGACATATGTAGTTATGGAAGGTCCCTATCTCTCTGCTGTTCTGTTTACTTTCTATATCCCAAAGACATATGTAGTTATGGAAGGTCCCTATCTCTCTGCTGTTCTGTTTACTTTCTATATCCCAAAGACATATGTAGTTATGGAAGGTCCCTATCTCTCTGCTGTTCTGTTTACTTTCTATATCCCAAAGACATATGTAGTTACGGAAGGTCCCTATCTCTCTGCTGTTCTGTTTACTTTCTATATCCCAAAGACATATGTAGTTATGGAAGGTCCCTATCTCTCTGCTGTTCTGTTTACTTTCTATATCCCAAAGACATATGTAGTTACGGAAGGTCCCTATCTCTCTGCTGTTCTGTTTACTTTCTATATCCCAAAGACATATGTAGTTACGGAAGGTCCCTATCTCTCTGCTGTTCTGTTTACTTTCTATATCCCAAAGACATATGTAGTTACGGAAGGTCCCTATCTCTCTGCTGTTCTGTTTACTTTCTATATCCCAAAGACATATGTAGTTATGGAAGGTCCCTATCTCTCTGCTGTTCTGTTTACTTTCTATATCCCAAAGACATATGTAGTTACGGAAGGTCCCTATCTCTCTGCTGTTCTGTTTACTTTCTATATCCCAAAGACATATGTAGTTACGGAAGGTCCCTATCTCTCTGCTGTTCTGTTTACTTTCTATATCCCAAAGACATATGTAGTTACGGAAGGTCCCTATCTCTCTGCTGTTCTGTTTTCTTTCTATATCCCAAAGACATATGTAGTTACGGAAGGTCCCTATCTCTCTGCTGTTCTGTTTACTTTCTTTATCCCAAAGACATATGTAGTTACGGAAGGTCCCTATCTCTCTGCTGTTCTGTTTACTTTCTATATCCCAAAGACATATGTAGTTATGGAAGGTCCCTATCTCTCTGCTGTTCTGTTTACTTTCTATATCCCAAAGACATATGTAGTTACGGAAGGTCCCTATCTCTCTGCTGTTCTGTTTACTTTCTATATCCCAAAGACATATGTAGTTACGGAAGGTCCCTATCTCTCTGCTGTTCTGTTTACTTTCTTTATCCCAAAGACATATGTAGTTATGGAAGGTCCCTATCTCTCTGCTGTTCTGTTTACTTTCTTTATCCCAAAGACATATGTAGTTATGGAAGGTCCCTATCTCTCTGCTGTTCTGTTTACTTTCTATATCCCAAAGACATATGTAGTTACGGAAGGTCCCTATCTCTCTGCTGTTCTGTTTACTTTCTATATCCCAAAGACATATGTAGTTACGGAAGGTCCCTATCTCTCTGCTGTTCTGTTTACTTTCTTTATCCCAAAGACATATGTAGTTACGGAAGGTCCCTATCTCTCTGCTGTTCTGTTTACTTTCTTTATCCCAAAGACATATGTAGTTACGGAAGGTCCCTATCTCTCTGCTGTTCTGTTTACTTTCTTTATCCCAAAGACATATGTAGTTACGGAAGGTCCCTATCTCTCTGCTGTTCTGTTTACTTTCTTTATCCCAAAGACATATGTAGTTACGGAAGGTCCCTATCTCTCTGCTGTTCTGTTTACTTTCTTTATCCCAAAGACATATGTAGTTACGGAAGGTCCCTATCTCTCTGCTGTTCTGTTTACTTTCTTTATCCCAAAGACATATGTAGTTACGGAAGGTCCCTATCTCTCTGCTGTTCTGTTTACTTTCTTTATCCCAAAGACATATGTAGTTACGGAAGGTCCCTATCTCTCTGCTGTTCTGTTTACTTTCTTTATCCCAAAGACATATGTAGTTACGGAAGGTCCCTATCTCTCTGCTGCTCATACTACAGAAAGTGAATCCGAAACAAAGCACCTTTCGGATCATGAAAGATAAAATAGAGAACATCAGTTCAGTCAAACGGAAATTATATTGTATAGATTTACACGATATGATTTTATGAGTTTATTATTATTATACGATTGGTGTTCAGATAAAATGATAAAATGTCCTTATGTGGGAAGAATGACTGAGATCTACTTGGAAAAAGTTAAAAATGTATCTGTTCAAAGTGGTCTTTGTACAGGTATTGTATATACATGCATATGTACAGCAATAATGATATTAACAGGACACTGTACATGTCATCAATTGATTCATAACGTTCACACACACACACACACACACACACACACACACACACACACACACACACACACACACACACACACACACACCTGTTTTCATGATACTAAGTAATTAACAAATGATTCATTGTATACATCGAAAACCTACTAAGTTCATTACTGTTTGTGTTAGACATAACATTTGAAGTTGACGACTTTTGTCATCATTACTTGATGCTATCCGGCAAATTAGATGCACTTAGATGCAAATGATTTACAGATTTAAGTCTATCATTTATCCTGAACCAAAACAGCTTGAATTTTAGAAAACTTCAAAAACAACAAACAGTATGGAATCTCCTTCCTCAAAATACAATAACAGTACCATACACTCAGTCCAAGGTTACATGCTTAAACTTCACTTGTCCATTTAGTCAGTGGTGCATGTTAAGTTTTTGTTTTTTGTTTTTTCTTGAACCAGTGCATCGTGTGAAACAGTGAGAGTGCGGTACACCAGTCCGTAAATATGACAATTATGTGCAGGTGTTGTAAAATGCACGTCCATTCAGAAAAAAATCAAGTGATAAAAGAGAAGCATTTCATTCATGTGACGAACTGTAATTCAATTCTTATTCTACATAAAACATTCCAGGAACAAATTTCAACAGAATTAAGTGACATCGCCCTGTCTCTCTCCAACCCCCCTCCCCCCCCCCCGCCCCCTTCCCTTTGCAAATCTGGATGCTTACAAAACAGTCTGTGATCCGTTATCAGAAAATACAACACTGACGAAAATTTGATAAATTTATATTGCAAAGGTTGCCAGCAGCACTGCATCTATCGAGAGGTCCAAGTTTTACGATAACTGTCTTGCTGTTTGTTATATCGAAAGAGCTTGGGTGTTGGGGGGGGGGGGGGGGGGTACCGTTCTTTTCCACTTTCCACGACATACGAGTGATATCAAAGAGTGGGCAACGATGAAAAAGCCAGCACAAATATTTGGCCCCAGCCGGGATACGAACTCACGCTCCAAGCATTAGAAGTCCAATGCTCTACCATTCCAGTCGGCCACCCCGGCTCCCCCGAAAGAGCTTGGAGGCGGCACAAACATAAAATTCTCGTGAAAACAGAACAACGTACCCAGCTTCTACATTGTAAGCGTTCGCCTCGGACTACACCATTATATCGTTCTCATCAGTTTCGGTCACTAGCATTCCAAATATTGCTCCTAGCTCAGAGCAGTCAACCTCTGGTTGAAATTTGTTCCAGGAATGAGGAATACAACTTACACAGTGCATCAAAAAGCGTGTCAGTGACCCTACGCCAGAAACATGGGTGGAGAGTATGGTACAGAGATAGCGGAGGGTGGGGGTGAAGAAGGATAGTGCTGGTGGTTGGCGGTGCCGAAAGTGGTGATAGGCGTGGCTGCAGGCACCATGGGGCGTGCACGTGTCGGAGTGGGGACGGACGGCCGTGTGTAGGCGGGTGGGGTGGGGGTGGGGGCGGGGCTGGCTGGAACTCCGCTCTCCTGGTGGTAGTGGTAGTCGTCTACTGGTACCCTGCATCCTGACTCTGCCCTGGGCTCTGCAAAACGAAGGTCGAGGTTGTGCGTCAGGACAAGGCCTTACCTGTCCAATGGTTCGGATCTGTCTCCGTCAAGGTCCTAGAAAGTATCTTCACATTTCTCAGTGTACGCTGAGGAGGGTGGGTGAGTGTTTTCACCACCGTATGAACAGCAGCGGCATTCACATTTTAAAGTCCTCTTTTTCTGAATATTAATCTGCACGCTGACAAATGCAGCTCCTCTACTCGGTCAAGAGCCAAACTGGCATCACCTTTCACGCTAAAACTCCTCTAAATAAGGGAATCGTGATTCACAACTCCCGTTTTCAGGTCTTCGTCAAAACAAGGGTGAGCCTACACAGGTTCTCGGCCGGTATGAAACCTCGCTATTCATTAATGGTCATCACAAATTTGATCCGGTAGTCACATATGTGACCCGTTCTCGCGAAAGGGACCTAAGTCGCAAGTCAAGTCAAGTCAAAGTTTATTTCAAAACCCCGTTGGGGGTACATGAAAGCTAGGCTGAAAGCCGCTACAGGCGAAAAGAGTCTTGGGGTTCAGTATGGCCGCCTAGTTAGGATAGCCGATATCTCTGTCAATTTTAGCGCTACAGCTTTCATTCTTATATTGAATTAAACTGCATAACCAGTAGATGGCAGTGATATACATATCTCAACATTGATGATTTTCAACTTATGGTCCCTTTTGTGAGAACGGGTCACATATGTTAGAGGTGCTGGTGCATGCAGGAAAGATAAGAATGGTGGAGTTCAGGTTTACAATTCATCATCATGCAAGTGAGTATGGGTTACTCGAACACGTCGGCCAAGACAGTGAGTTGCATCGCTAGACCTTGCTCACACTAGATGCATATAAAATACTTCACCGAGAAAGAATTTTCAGCCTGTCAAAAGTAGAATATAATGATTTTACAGCCAGCGATTTTCGGAATGCGTTGCTGAAATACGAACCCCTAAAGGAAAAGACAGTTGCCTATTTAGCAAAGGCTTTCAAAGTATGCCAGTATGATGGGGTAATATCACATCAACGAGACTTTTTAAATACTTTTTTGTAAAGAATTAAGCTGACCACAGACAATCAGCCACCCGTAAAACAACATTTTCTGGATAACTGAACCAGGAGTATAAAGAATCAGGTAAAAAGAACTTAAAAGAACTTACTGAAAATATCCCCAACTCCCCACCCCCGAACTTGAAAAAAGTTTAGAACGTCGTTTGTACCTAATGTGAGCAAGGCCTAAGAAGTCAGAAATGTTACAGGTTTTTTGTCACTGCATGCTAGACAAAAAGGCTGAGTACCCCGATAGCTCTCTGGTCATTCATACTGACACTCTGCAGGCTCGTGCTGAAAACAATAAAGTGACAATCGAAGCTGCCATTTTCTTAAGAGAAAAGGAACGTACTTTGTGCTGAAGAAAAACAGGCATACTGAACCTGAACTGTCGAAACTACACCAGAAACTGGCTGAACCCCACCCCCTGCCCAACCCCTGGAACCCCCCCCCCCCCCCTTTTTTTTTTAATTCTCTCTCTCTCTCTCTCTCTCTCTCTCTCTCTCTCTCTCTCTGAGACTGTCATATATTGCCTGCACCAGTGCTTTGCAGTTGATACCACCACGCACATACGGGTTTGCGTGTGCATTTGCATAACTGTTCCATGGTGTAATCACAAAAGCCACAACAACAAGTGCGTGCATGATTTTTTTTTTCCTGTGGACAACATCAACCTTTAGACTATAACTAAGCTCAAGTTGCACTGCAACCCTCGCAGATTTGTGCCAAATTAAAACACAATCATGCACTTTTAGAGGCATCAGCGAATCTAGTTTGGTTTCGTTTCCTTTCGATCAAGGTTTTTTGTTTTTGTTTTTGTTAAACAACTTCAAAGACAAAAAAAGAAAAAAAAAGCATCACGACGGAACTGATAAGACAGAAATAAAAATACAGTGTATTACCAAATCGAGTCAAAGTTATGTGCAGACTCGTCTACGGTGTCTTGCCTTCGTGTACACACGCATGCATAAAATCAAGTGAGCACGATAAAGATCCATTTCAATCCGGGAGACCTGACACCACAGAATGGAAAAGGTTGGGGAGGGGGGGAGGAAGGGGGGGGGGGATGACGACGTGTTTCTCCCGGTAGGTAGATGGGGGAGGATGAGGTGGGGGACCAGCGAAAATTTCTTTTACTGCAGTTGTGGGACAAAAAGGTATATACTTATATTTTTCATCACCCTTGTTTCGGTCATCATAACAGTCCGCAACACTGACACCTTCAGCGTAAGAAAAAACCTGGAACCAAACGAAATTCACCGGCGCCTCTAAATTTCACTGCGAACTCAGTCTTTGCTCCAACGGAAAAAGGAACTTAGTGCTTATCAGCTGTATACTACTTGTGTTTCCTCACCTTCCACAAACGCTTTCTCGTGCTGAGCCCGGATCATGTCTGCTCCTAACCGCCTGGTGACGTCATACGCCTGTTGAGCGACGGCTGGCGCCAGGTCGTTGTAGTGACGGTCATACGTAGTGCGTGTCTTGATGCCCACCGCCCGCAGGTTAGCCGTCGGAACTGTGCACAGTCGAATCGTGTGAGATCAAAGAGTAGAACACTGTCTTTTAGGACACTAGGTCCCCATACTCTTCTTATCATTATTATAGGCGCATCCATTTACCACCACCATTTGGGCGTAATGTTTTCGTGGGTAAACGCCAACATAAGGATGAAGGGGCGGGGGGGGGGGGGGAGAAGAAATGTAGTGCACATACATCACAGGCACTTGAAGAGAGGGACCTGATAAGTGAATGAGAATTTTCCAAGATTTATTTCCCCCTATTGTTGTTCCATTGCTTCTTGTTGTTGTTGTTCGGCTCTGTTGTTTCTTGAAATACTAAACAGTAATGTCCAAGAAGGCTAAAGGGAAGTAACTTTAGCGTCACGTGCACCACAAAGGTATGTATATTAGAATAATACTGACTGACGCCGGAGGAGGCAAGGTGTTTGTTGCGGTTGGCGCCATAGCGGTTTGTGGGGACCACCAACTCTGGTTGTTGCTGTGGCGTCCGGTAGGTGGAGCGCTGGAACGAGTGAAGTGTGTAGGGGACCCGCTCCTTCCAGTCAGGGGGCAGGTTAAAAGCACTCTTCACTTGAAATCCTGCAGGAAACGGTCAAGTTAACAGGTGAAAAAGTCAGTGTTTTCCCATAGTGACTTACAATAATTTTGCGTGTCTAACGCTATCTGCAAAAGGGCATACGTGTCTATCACATCTACGGAGCTTACAGACTTTTTCCCAAGCGGTAGTTGATCATGTTCATAATGATAAAGTTTGGGAAATGCTGGGCCCACGTAAAATAGAAAATAAATTAAGTTTAAAAGACTAATAATTATAATTTAAGACCCTGTGCACTGAACAGCCAAGAACCTTCCAATACTGATTTGAAGGAGTTTTGTTGTTTCTTTTTCATTGTTTGTTTGTACAATGTCTTTAGCGTATAAGCGTAAAGTGACAGCTTTCTAGGTCTATGGTGCTGTAGAAAAAAAATGTTCATGATAACACCGCATAACTAGTAGCGAATGCTCTTCACATCTTATCTGACACCAGGTTCGAAAGGTGAGGGGGAGGGGGTTCAATGTTACCTTGTGGGATACCCAGGTAATCGTTCTGATAGGTCGACCGGTATTGCCGCTTGGTCACCTGGTTCAGTTTCTCATTGGTCAGCTCCTCTGACCAGGGAGTGGGGTGCTGGAAGGGATGTGTTTTGGACGGGAATTTCCACACCATGAACGACTGTACGACAAAAAAGACACGGTGTATTTATCACATACACAGAAACAGCGCTCTGCATTTTTTCAATTCAATTCAATTCAATTCAATAAATCTTTATTGTCCCACTGAAAAGGGCAATTTGTTTTGCGGCTGTAAAATACATTACCTATAATGAAAGTAAAAATAAAAGTAAAACAAGACAGGGTATTAAACTGGATTAAATTAATTAAACGGTAAGTAAAAACAACAGCATTTTTCGTTATATATCACAAATATCACAATATATCGATATTCCGATATCACAAATCCTCACTCAGTCCCTCCCTCCCCCACCCCCCTGCTCCTCTCTTCCAAAGCACAGCCACCACACCCTCATGCACGCACCCAAGCACACATTTAGTACGCACTAAACATCCCCAAACTAACCACACACACAATAAACACAAAAAACACATAATTTACGAGCCAAACACTGGAGCTGAAACTGTGCCCTACAAGTCAGAATTAACCAGGATGATTGCATTTGCAACAAATGACTGACGGTATCTCACTGTTTTAACTTTTGGCATTCTAAACCGCCGTCCAGATGGTAGCAGGACAAACTCAGAATGAAGTGGGTGCTGAACATCATTTAAAATTGTTGTAAACTTCCGTCTTGTCTGCCTTTGATACAAATCGGCGAGATAGAGCTGCTGTACCCCTGTGATTTTACTGCAGATATTGACAATTCTTTGTAGTTTGTTCTTTTGTTTCACATTTGCATTACCGAACCAGCAGACCAACGAAAAAGCCAAAACACTCTCAATGAAAGCCCTGTAAAACAGTGTCAGAACAGTGTTATCAACTCTAAAATGTCTGAGCTTTCTGAGAAAGTACAGGCGCTGGTGTGCCTTTTTACATACAACATCAGAGTTTTCCTCCCATCCCAGCTTGTTGTCAATAACTGTGCCTAGGTATCTATATTTATTTACAATCTCCACAGCTTTTCCTGAAATGAGAGTGGGCTGAGGCAATGGTGATCTTTTTCTGAAATCAATACACATGTCCTTGGTTTTATTAATGTTGAGTTGGAGGAAAGCATTTTGACACCAGTCCACAAAGTCATCAACAACAGGACCATGTCCAGCATCATTGTCACGAAGAAGACTAACAATAGCAGAGTCATCAGAGAATTTGAGAATGTAACTCCCATCATGTTGGCTACGACAGTCATCAGTATACAGAATGTACAAAAATGGTGAGAGGCAACAACCCTGGGGTGTTCCCGTTGATATGAGAGTACTGTCAGACAAACATCCATTAACTCTGACCCTCTGCGTTCTATTAGTTAAAAAATCTAAAGTCCAGCCGACTAGTGTATGATTTATGCTAAAACGAGAGATCAGTTTTTCAGCCAAAATATGGGGTTGTACAGTATTAAAAGCAGCGGACAGATCCGCAAATAAAATACGTGCGTGTGTTTTACCGCTTTCCAAATGTTGATTGGCAGCGTAGCAGAAGCGATTTATGGTCACACACACACACACACACACACACACACACACACACACACACACACACACACACACACACCGTCTTACACTACAGCCCCCTCCCCCCCCCCCCCACACACACACCGTCTTACACTACAGCTGCCCCCCCCCCCCCACACACACACACATACACAATTTAAAACTTCCTCCTCTTCCCCTCCCCCTCCCCCCCCCCCCACACACACTGTCTTCCAACCCACCCCCGATTACACACACTGTCTTCCAACCCACCCCCGATAACACACACACACACACACACACACACACACACACACACACACACACACACACACACACACACTGTCTTCCCACCCACCCCTGATAAAACACACACACACACACACACACACACACACACACACACACACACACACACACACACACCTGCACTACTCCCCCCCCCCCCCCCACACACACATATTATCTTCTCTTCCCCTCCCTCAACCCCCCCCCTTCCCCCCCCCCCTCTTTCCTACATAAAAATAGAAATATTCCACAATTCACTACCTTGGGAGGGTGCGGTTTGTTATTGCGGTTCCCGGACGCTGTGCCTGATCGGTAAGGACTGGCTGGTCTTTGATGCTTTTTGTGAAACTCCTCATCGTACGTTGTGTTGCGCTGTGCTTGTGGGATGGTGTCTGGTTCCGCAAACCCTTGTGATGTCATCGGCCTGAAACACAGGTAGTGAGCTGTGAAGCGTGACTTGTGCTCAATCACTGTGACGACAGGGGATAATGGAATCGTGTTCTGTGGTGATTACGTTCGATCTGTGTGCAGGACGGTTGTTGCCAAGGAATAATAAAACACAACCAAAAAAAACGTAATTTCCTGAAGCTGGCAAAGTATGTTAGTTATTTGATTACAGACTAAAAAATTGGTAGAGTCAGTGCCACACGCTTGATTTGAAGCCTGTACACGGACTCTCTCCCTCTCTCCCTCTCTCTCTGCTTTCTTTGTTTGAACTTCTTTTTTTTACTTTGTTTGAACGTAGATGCAGCCTCTTATTCCGTTCCGTTTTGGCTTATATATTTGGTTGTTTGCTTGGTGATTGTCCTTGCTTGTTTGTTTGTTTGTTTGGGTTGCTTGAATTTTTTTCCCTTTCTTTCTTTCTCTATTTTGTAATTTAGAGTAGCAACGGCAGGTTTGGAAATGGTAACTGTGCCAATAGCTTTATCGTTGATAAATAAATGATCATTGTCATTGTCTCTCTCTCTCTCTCTCTCTCTCTCTCTGCTTACCTGACAGCTCTAATGTCTGGGTCTGGAAGCGGTACATACTCTCTCTTGTACGTTGTTTCGTACGGTCTTGTGACGTGTCGTATATCAGGAATACCTGAAAATGAGTAATCATCCATCATTTCCATAATGCATATATCGAGGGTCCTATGAACAGCCCACTACCGTAATGGGCCTATCGATATAGATAGAAAGAAGAGTGATAGGACGTTCTGGCAGGGAACCTTCGACTGAGCACTCTCACAAGTGTTAGGGTCACCAAACTGCACTTTAATTAAACGCGCTATTTGCAGTTTCACTGGGCTTCACAGAAACCAACGTATGTTTGGAACAGTTTCGCTTGTAGGTGAGCCTGGACGCTCGAAAGAGTTTATCTCAATGATAAGTAGAGCTCTGAATGCGAGACAGTCCACAGGCTCTGTGAACCGACAAACACTTCAAAATTCCCCTATTCAGCGGTTGACCGTACCGCGAACCGTATGGCTGACTTCTTCAGTCCTTGATATTTGCGTCGCGGCGTAAGGCCTCCTGTTGGTTCAGTACCAGCCTTTGAGATGCTGTCACTGTACATGTGTCTAAATAGTACGGTGTCAGACACTACGTAAGCAGCTCAGAACGAGTTGTAAGCGTGAAAATCTTTAAAATTGAGCCTTTAAACAGATCAGCAATACGACTGATGAAATCTGAAGGTTTAGAATACATGCAGGTTACTTCGTATCTGAATGTGGAGGCAATGTAACATGATTGGTACACTCAAGTGATAAGCGATCACCGTGAACATTAACAACAGTATAGATTTAAACTGACGACAGCATTCCCCAGTGGTAGCCAGTCACCCGGTCGCCAGTGGCTCCTAAAAATATTGCTGGTCCCCTTGATTTCACTCGGAGAGGGGCCCCGTTGACCTGTAGGGTCACAGCTGTCATGCATGATGCATGGTCATATAAATTTCTGACCTGGAGCATGCGGGTACATTCAGGTGACAAGACGTGTCTAATATGGGTTCAAACTGGTCTAACCGGACCAGGCTGCACTTTTCTTTTTTTCTTTTCTATTTTATTATTATAATATTTTTTAAAATTATTTTTTTTTTATTATTTATTTATTTATTTATTTATTTTTTTTTTTTTTTTGGGGGGGGGGGGGGGGTCAGTCAATAGATAAATCAATCAACTATGCAGTCAATCAGTTAGTTGGTCGATCAACCAAGAAGTCAATCGACTCCAAGTATCAGCGTTAATCCACGATGGTTGAAACAAACGGGTTGTCATATCATTTCAACAGACATACAGTACAGTTTCAGTTTATCGCATACACGTGGCAGAACTTAAAATACACCCCAACCCGCAATTCACTCTCTCTCTCTCTCTCTCTCACACACACACACACACACACACACACACACACACACACACACACACACACACACACACATCCTAAATATTCAACCAACATCATATCATTTTCCGTGTCAATGTTAGCCCGACCGTGTCCACTGTTGACATGTTGACGTGTGCAGCGGTCCGTGAAGGGTGATCCTAGCACCGCGACCAGTAAACAGCGATTAGATCATAGCCAGTGTGAAACATACCGCCGTGCACTGCTGACCGCTTTACCTGTCAAGATTAGCGCCGCCTACTTTCGTTACGAGCTATATTTAGCATAGGCACAAATCCTCAACCTCTGGATAGGTTTCTATAAGCACAAAAGAAGACTCACCTAGAGCGGCCATGGCAGTTTTGGGTCTTAATAACGCTACGTCGTTCTTTCTTGTGTCTCCTCCGAATCTCAGTGATGATAGCAGCTGCATACACTTGTTCTGATCGCTCGGTGATTCCGCCTTGTCGTAGTAATGTTCCAACTCTTTGGCGAACCCTTCCGTCACCACTTCGTCCCCCAGCTGGAAAAATACGACAGACATTTAACAAACGTTTGAAGGAGAAGTGCTCAGAACTGTGCGACGAACAACTTTCTGTGAATTCGCAAACGCCTTACCGCAGTTTCAAACTTGCCCAGCCCCATGTTGAAATCTGTCGTCTGCCCCACCGTGTCAACGAGCGTCGCCATCTTTCCGCCCGTGACCCCAACACGCCGCCTGATTGGCGGAGAGTTCTGTCACATGACTTGCGAGGCAACGGGACAGCGTCGCGGCTCGACTCGGCTGACGCTCGGTTGCCAAGGGCTCGCAAAGCGCTATTTCCCTTGTATTTATGATCGGCGATTGATACGGGCTTGTGTGTGTGTGTACACTCCGGGCGGCAAAACCCTCTAGCGCGCTGTTTATTCGCTTTCACCCCAGTGACTCGATCCAGTCCTTAGCTCTCTCTCGCGCGCTCTGTGTCCTTACTTGCAAGCGGAGCCGGCTCTATGCTGACAGTAGCGAGATAAATCATGCAGCCCAGACAACCGGCTCTCACTACTTACAATGACACCGTGTTAGGAACGGTGTATAAATTATTCAAATAGAACCTACCAGTGCTTTGTTGAACTAATGAAACCCATAGCCAGTGATTCGGAAATTTATAAATTTATAAATGCCTTTTTGAACGCAACCGATATTGTGCATACCCATGGCCTTTCACTGTCGTAAAAGGCAAGGTCTTGCCAAAATTGTCTGAACAACATTACGCAGTGTTACGTCAGGTGTGCCATGTGTTGAGTGCACTTGCCTAATGTTAGTCTATCAAAACCTTCGCACTACATTTGAGGGGTGTTATATATGCATGAATATGCAATGGATTAAATGGCTTTGTATCAGTTTCTGTCGGTACATGTATGATTTTCCTCTGTTCATTGTATCGCGCCATGTTGATTAAGCGTGTTTCTGTCGGTACATGTATGAAGTGTTCCTCTTTTTATAACACGATCAGTGTCAGTTTAGAATTCTTTAACTCTGAATACGATCTGAGAATACAAGCAATAACCCTAGAGTACACAGAGGCATGCATGTCTCTTGTGTAACCTACACGGCGGGAGTGGCTGCAAAGATATACGATAAGAAGTCCTCGAAGTTCACTTTGAGTACAAGATATTCACACCTAGAACTGAAGTCAGTGTGAGTGTCATGTTCGAAGTATATTTGAAGTGGCAGTTGAGAGAGACACCCATGAGTGGAGAGAAAATCTACAGTCAATATTACTGCCGCGCTATTTCAGTCTCTCAGTCCCTTCATTACTAGCGTGTCACATGTACACAGGCAACTGTTGGTGATAGTTTACCCACTGGAATGGAAAACGGGTGCGTGTTTGAATTTGTAAAACAGAGACAATGACAATGACAATCCTTTATTTTACAACGGTAGAAGATTTTGGCCAAAGGGCCAGTTTACAACCTTGCCGTTGCTAGACTACAGTATAAGACTAAAAGCTTAGGAGCATACACATTACAGACACTCAAAAATGGAATACAAGAAGGCGGAGAATAAGCATGATAGTTAAAATAGATGGCAGGGATAACCAAGAAAACAGAAATGATTAAAGTTAATGCAAACTAACATGATTATGTAAATATGTACATGTTGGGTGTTAGTAAATGACTACGGTAATAATGCTTAGTGAAGACTGGTTTCTAAGTACGTGTGGACGAAACTGGCTTTCCAGCTCTATTGAACTGAACGAAAAAAGTTAAAAAGCCGCTTCTTAAAGGTATAAAGTGAAGGGGATGATCTCACATGGAGAGGCAGCGAATTCCAAAGATCGGGACCAGAAAAGGATAGACTGGATTTGTACTTGTCAATCCTGGGGCGGGGGATTTTAAACTGATTGTGGGACCTGGAATAAAGGGATTCTTTTTGTGAAAACAAGGAGCAAAGATATGGCGGAAGAGTGTGCTTCCAAGCCTTGTACATTGTTAAACCTTTATTAAACTGAAACTGCTGTTTTAGTGGTAGCATCTCTAATTTTTTAAGTTTTTGGTCCGTTGACAAGAGGGGATCAGGAAGGATTAATTTCGCTGCCCTTCGGTGTAAGGAATTCAACCTCTTCGTGTGGACTTCCCCTGAACCATCCCACACGGTAGATGCGTAGTCCAAGTGAGACTTTATATGCGCATTATAGAACATTTTGCGGGCATCAACATCGACCATATACCTTAGTTTGGACAACATGTAGAGATTACGAGAGACAGTCTTACAGACATTGTCTATATGACTTTGCCATTTGAGCTGGTTGTCTATCGTAATCCCTAGTAGGCGATGTTGGGTAACCTGCTGAATGTCGCGGTCACTGAAGGACAAGCTGAGAGACAAGGGGCGGAGCTGATGTTTTTGGCGTGTGGTTATGACCATTGATTCAGTTTTATTTGGGTTTAGAATCATGTGATTACTATCACACCAGTCAGACACTTCGTCCAGACTCTGCTGCAGTCGTGCACTGATGTTGTTAAGTTCTGTGTCAGGAGTGTGGATGGTTGTATCATCTGCGAACATGTCACATGTGACTTCGGTGTGAGTTATATGGAGAGGTAAATCATTGATAAATAAACAAAACAGAAGTGGGCCGAGCACAGAGCCCTGAGGCACGCCGTGTTTCACCAAACCAAGGGAAGAAAAAGAACCATTTAACAGAACCTTCTGATTCCTATCAGACAGGTAAGATTTGAAAAAAGACGTTGTTTCTGAGTTCGGCAAATAACATTTTAATTTTTCCAGCAGAATGTTATGGTTGACTAGGTCAAATGCTTTCTTGAAATCTAAAAATACCACACCTGTTACTTTTGACTCGTTCACAGAAGACAACCAAGTGTCTACTAATCGTGACAGAGCTGTGGGGCAGGAATGTTGCGGACGAAAGCCTGACTGGAGTGAATAGAGAAGACTGCGGCTCTCCAAGTAGTTAAGGAGATGTTTGTGCACATGCCTCTCAAGTGGCTTTGAAAGAGCGGAGAGTAGGGAAATTGGTCTGTAATTGTTTACATCAGTTAAATCCTTTGATTTGGGCAATGGTATGACTTTAGCATGTTTGAACGCAGATGGGAAAGTGTGGTTGTGAATGCAAAGATTATAAATATAAGTTAGGGAATCAACAATGTAAGGTAGGGAAAGCTTGAGCAACTTCGGGCTTATGTTATCAGGTCCTGATGATTTTTTGCTTCGCATTGAAGTGATCAAGTTTCCCACTTCGTGTACCGCCAGAGGCGGAATCACAAATGGTTCAGAGCCCACTGTTTTTGTTTCACAAAATGCCCGCAAGGCATCAGGACAAGTATACTGACCACTATCACCACAAGAGTTAGCGAGAGACTCAGCGACTGAGAGGAAATGATTGTTAAAGGTGTTTGCATTGAGATTAGGTGGAATATTGGGTGACTGTTTATTGTTTCCTTTAGTAACGACTGATAAGGCTCGCCAGAGTGATGCTGTGTCTTTGTCATTTTTAATCATTTGTTCACAGAGATCTCTCTGAGCCCGCCCGACCATAGTCTTTACGCGGTTTCTCTGTTGCTTAAATTCGCTGAAGCGTTTCTGTGCACGCAGCTCGTCCCGGAGTGCCATTGCTTGAACTATTTCCTGAGTTAACCAAGGGGGCATAGTATGATGTTTAACCCGTTTTTGTCGGAGTGGTGCGTGTTTATTTAGGACAGAAGTATACAGCTCGTACCAAAGTGTCAAGGCAGCTTCTGGGTCGCTTTCATTGAATACGTCGGTGAAGGGTGTGTGATACAGATCAAAGAGGAACGCAGCCTCATTGAAGTGTTTTAAACACCTGTAGTTAATGGTCGTGTGACCATGCTTATTTTTGGCTGGAATTTTAAACCGCCAGGAGCAGACAACTGGATAGTGGTCGCTTATACTGAAGGTGGGAACACAGACATCTGATACCAAGTGGGGGCGATTTGTATAGATATGATCAATGAGTGTTGAGGAGGACGGTGTTATTCTGGTAGGAGTTGTTACAAGTTGCTGAAGGCCGACCAGTGAGCTAGTGCATTCCCAGGCAGGATATGATTTTAGAAGATTAATATTAAAGTCTCCCAAGAGAAGGACGTCACTATTGGGTAAGCCAATATTTTCGACTGCGGACAGAAAATCGTCGTACCACTCAAAGGTAGAATTAGGGTTACGATAGACAAATCCAAGGAAGAAAGGCCGAGTCTTGGTGTCCCTAACTTCAAGCCACAGGCATTCAACTTTGGGGATTTCAAGGTCCTTGCGCCGGCGGACTAAGTGCTGGATGGAGTTGTGAACATACACTGCAATGCCCGTTTTACCAGGGGTGTCGGGGTCGCGACGAAGAACAGAAAAATTTTGAATACGTATCGCATCGTCACTAATGGAATCGTTAAGACGTGTCTCACTTAGACCAAACAGGTGGAATGGTTCAGAGTTGTTAAGATAAGCACAAAGGTCGTTTACCTTGTTGGATAAATGATATACGTTAAGGTGCCCAATCTTTAACTGAGTTTGTCGTCGAACACTTGACATATTTACTATGTTAATGAACAATCGATATGCAGGTACTGTTTACAGTTTAAAGACGCTCGTGTTGGGTGGATAGGCGTAAGCAAAACGATTTAAAAACAAGCACTATAAGCAGTATAAACTATTCAGGGCTATGCCGGTCACAGACTCGGGTTGCACTAGTAGACCAAACAAAGAAAGGGAAAACAAACAAAACAAGAAAGCACAAAATTAGATAAATGATTGAAGTAAATCAGACCAATCACACGACTGAGGAATCAGAGAGAGAGAGAGAGAGAGAGAGACTCAATAGATCTATGAATCAATCATTGAGGCGTTGAGTTAGGTAGTTAGTTATTTAGGGCTTAACGCCGCGCAACATTGAGGCGTTGACATAGTCACAGGTGAGACAGACAGTCCAGAACAGAGAATTTGTGGTAAAAGCTGAACATAGTCATTTGGTAGCACGGACTAAGCGCCTTAGATTTGAGACGCACTTAGATCCTTTTACTATTTCTCTGTAGACTTTTTTCCTCCATAAATCTGAGTGTTTATCTTTTCAGAGGATTTGCTAGTATTGTAGACTTTTCCCTCATAAATCTTAAAAGTAAACTATCTCTTTCAGAAACACAAAAGCAGTTTCTCCTTACCACTTCCAACGGCTCTGAATAAGGATACGCTGGCATCTTGCGATTTCTGTTCCTCTCACCAACACAGCACGATCAGTGGTACTTTCACCAACACAACACAGCCTACAAACTTCGTGAACAACGCTCGTTATTCGACCAGAAACTTATCTAAACAGTCCTCTTTATGCTTTCGCGTATAAATCCAAGAAATCGTAGCTGGATTCAGTCCCTCGTCATCCGGTCACCGTCACAAAATAACCGCTCAATTCACTTAGCAATGGTAGAAAAATCAAGCAACTGCTTTATAAACGGCATTGCACCCTTCTTGTGAAGTTCTACAGCAGTATGCCGCGGATGCCATGCAAGTGGAAACGCAGCAATTTGTATTCACGTTTCAGTCAGAGTGGCTGGGTTGAAAAATGAGGGGGGCCAGCTATTGAAAAGTCTCTGGCCGGATTGAACGGGTGTGAGGTTCTGGCCTTGGAGGGCAAACGTGGCCGAGAAGGAGAATTACTGATTAAGAAGAATAAGGTGGGGGGTGGGGGAACAGCTTTGAAAGACTATCGCGGTACTGTACAGCCACGGTGGCTCACGTGTGATGTTTCCCTATCAATGGCACAAGTTCTTTAGATTCTTGTTGTTGCCGATTGAGATGGATGAGATTATTTCGAAAGGGACTATCTGGTTATCACTGGAATTCTGGTTATTACTTTCTGGAATTACAGTGGTTTGTACACTCACCAAGAAGCAGTATTACAAGCCTTGTGAAAGGTTATCGCATTTTTTTCTAATCAAAAGTGGTTTGATGAATGAAGATTGTGGTTAAGTCAAAACCTTGCTGAAATTTAGCACAGGTCTTAATGGAACCACGTTTAAAGCAGTGAAAAGCTCTACATGATTCGTTACTCTGAGAAAAAAAAAATGGAATATGTGTTTCTGTAAAATAAAAAAAAAATGGGGGTGGGGTAAGGGGGCGGGGATCTGCATAGCGCCGTATGCAGGTAACCTGTACATTAGAAGAGGGACATACGTCGATGTAATGTAATGATGATGCACCGCAAAGGCCATGGCGTTAGCTCTGCAGTGTGTTTGATCCTTAATTTCAAGGGAGTGTTGTCCGTTATTTCACGTCTGTTAATTCCTGGTATGTATAGCGCAATCATCAAGTTGTTTGGTAGTTGTCGGTTGCTGCTGTTTTATTGTTCTTTTCGTCGTCGTCGTCGTTGTTATTGTTGTTGTTGTCGTTTGTTGTTGTTTTTTACCTGTTCGTATTTTGTTTGGTTTTCGTTTTTGGTTTGTGTGTGTTTGTTGTTGTTTGCGATATGTTATGTTATGTTATGTTATGTTATGTTATGTTATGTCACGTCATGTCACGTCATGTCACGTCACGTCACGTCACGTCATGTCACGTCATGTTGCTATGTTGTTATGTTGTGTCTTGTTGTTTTGTTTTTGTTTTGTTTTTTGTCTCGATACACCTGGTGAATTTCAATTTGCTCGGTGTCACTTTCAACATACACACTCTCATTTTCAATACTATTGAATATTCATTATACTCCGTCCACTCCTCAACAGCAGTACGGTAGAGCCGCCCAAGAACTAAAGGTATTCGACTCGTCATTAATTAGAACTTGTCAGGCCAAGAGCTGGCTTATGCTGGGCGTCGCCTACAATAACCGTATCAACGGCTGTATCGACTTCTGGCTTTGACGGGAAGTCAATCAATCACATGACCCGCGGAAATTTCGCCGAGACAGGCTCCTTACTGTAAGGACTAGCGCGAGAAATCGGCCGACGGAGACTGACTTACTTCCAAGATACCAGAGCATAGGGGAGCAACTCGTACTGACTTGCTCGAACGGTGAAGCTATTTACTTTCATGGTTTAGCTCGAATTATGGGTCGACGGCAATGGCTGAAGTAATAACCCAAACAGGGCGTCTTCAGGGGGGTAACGCGACTTGCTTCCAAAATACTGGAGCAGAGGGGAGCAAATAGTACTGACTTTCAATACCAAGTTATATCCCTTCCTGACTTTCCGACCCTTAGTGGCATAGAAATACATGCCTTCCCGTGAGACCCTAGCAACTGTTGCCAAGGCAGCTTACTTCCATGATACCAGAGCAAAAGGGAACAACCCGTACCGACGTGCAAAAACAGTGAAGTTATTTCCCTCCCTGGCTTGGCAGCCCCCCGACGACATGCATGGGAGAATGGTTAGCTGGTTGATTGTTGGTTCAACGTTCATTTCCCACGCACAAGGGTGGCATCAAACGCGAGACAAAGAGTGACAAACATCAAGAGAACTCTTCTCAAAACAGGGGGAAAATGTTTTCAGTCTCAAAATAATGACCTGTATGAATACACATGAGCGTCCGGTTTCGTTGTTGTTATACACGTGACAGCTTGTGGGGCTTTTGAAATCCGGCAAAGTTTTGCCTGTGTTCTGACTGACTTAAAATGCTCGCGGCGAGAGGGCAATGTACAGTTGTTCCTGGTCGTGTTGAACCGGGACGACTCTCGGTTGGCCCCTGAACGGGGGGCGCGAAACATTTGTCCGAGGCAAAACACACTTCAGTGCTACATCTGAATCTGAATAATTTTATCACGGAGAATAGGTTGGGAGTCTCTGCCTATAGTTACCGAATCGCTACGTGCCCCCCCCCCCCCCCCACTTCCCCTTCCCGTCCGTACAGTTTTCACTGTGTGTTGCGTTGGGGGGGGGGGGGGGGTGGTGGGGGGGGGGGGCATAAGTAACTGTACTGTGCGGAAATGGCGTTATGCTCTTTGGAATTGTTGCTAACTCACCCAAGAGAAAAGAACTGAACTAAAAATAAAAACTGTGAGGACATTGTGAGTTTTCGAGCGAATGAAACTCATACTTGAAGTGTTGTTGTCATTGTTTGCCCAATAAAAGATCATAATTAAGCAAACTACGATTTGAAAGACTGAAGACATGCTAAAAATATCCACGGTAACAATCGACAAGAAGCCTCAATAATCGTCTATCAGCTCTAATCAGTACCTTACAAATCTCGAGCAAAGAAAAGAAAAGAACAGTTGGAACTGACAAAAAAATCCCAAACTTAAAAAATAATATATGTCTTGAAATAAACAGCAACGTTTAAGGAAAGAAACGTACCTGAAGATAGCCCTGACGAAAAACAATCCTCTAGGGTGACAACACTGACGCACACACAGCTGAACACTTCAGCCACTTAGCTTGTAATAACGGAGTGATGTCCAACCGATCCCAGTGTATCTCACTTCGATCCTCTCAGGGCGACCTGTTCACAACTGAAGACAACGTTTGTTTTGTCCCTTGGTGCACGATTAACCCTCTGTCAACCAAGTGGTTTTCTGTATACAGCCGTCATGCAAACCGGGGTACTAATGATCAACTGTGAAAACAACGTTCTGTGTTTTGTACACGTCTCTAAAACGTTCGTAGTGTGCTTGATTGATTGTTTGTTTGTTTGTTTGTTTGTTTGTTTTCAAGGCTGCAAAAGTGATCTGTACAACTAATAAGGAACAATCTATATTTTTGAAAATAAAAGGAACGATATTGCAGAATTTTATACACATACGCAAATACTCGAGGACACAACGAAATTTGTTTTATTCCTCATTTAAAACGCAATTCTCTCTCTCTCTCTGTCTCTCTCTCTCTCTGTCTCTCTCTGTCTGTCTCTCTCTCTCTCTCTGTCTCTCTCTCTCTCTGTCTCTCTCTGTCTCTCTCTCTCTCTCTCTCTCTGTCTCTCTCTCTCTGTCTCTCTCTCTCTCTCTCTCTCTGTCTCTCTCTCTCTCTGTCTCTCTCTCTCTCTCTCTCTCTCTGTCTCTCTCTCTGTCTCTCTCTCTCTCTCTGTCTCTCTCTCTCTCTCTGTCTCTTGCCAGGAGAAGTGGCCTCAAGCTGAACGTGTTGAAGCAGAACACCACACCTGACGTCTTTGAATCTATTCACAGTGACTTCCCATGTATTTTCCCCATCGATGAAACCTGTATGATTTGGTAGTTTTTTAGGTATAGTCATTGATTTTGGTAGCGCCTTTCATGGATTCCCCGGCATTCTGTGAAAGGAAGCGTCTTTCCTTGGTGGGAATAAAAGGGTTAACCTAGTTGGTATGGGTGTTTGAAGCAGAAGCTTAGCGGCAATCAATGTTGCTGTTGGTAACTGGTGAAATAAAGACCACTTTTGTTGTTTGAAATGAATATGTCTTCTGAAAAGACAGCGTTGGCAGGGAAGACTAACTGAAAACCAGTTTGTCCACAATGTCTCGTTAAAACTTTATGACCAAGGAACAATGTTGGAAACGGAAAACAAATGGGAATGCATGTACCTTGTCAACTTGCCATAGGATAAAAAAAATAAATTTCTAGCGAACGACCAAGGGGGCCCGGTAGTAAGGAACAAAGGCCCTATTTGCCGATAACGAAGATAAATTACCCAAAGACCAAAATAATGAATAAAAAATGCAAAATATATTTACCAGAATATGTTCGTTTCCCATCTGAAGTACCGTGCACACATTTTAAAATCTTTAAGCTTTAACCTTTGTGGAAAACGTTTTAAAACAACGCCCCTCCACCACCACCCTCCCTCCCCCCGAAACAGCCGCGAATTAGTCTTTGTGGCTTGCGCGGCTTTAAGCTAAAAACTCACTCACTCACTCCTCCCCCCGAAAAAAAAATCGTTGCACATTTGACAGGCTTGCATGACACGCAAAAGAAAACACTAAGTGAAAAAAGAAAGATACCTACGACAAAGTGCATTTCTAGAGGCCAAGGCCCAGAAGAAACTGTGTGCAAGGCGTGGTCTTCAACAAGACGTGACTAAATAATATATAGTTGGCGAAATACGTCCAGTGCATATAACCGTAAGATACAGATTCGTCAAAAGTTTCCAAGGCGAACGTTTTACAAAATCCCACTGTAAAACTCAGTGCCTTCGACTAACATCTACCGCCTCTCTCAGTCTAGTGCGAGGTGCATTATCTCTAAGCCAGTCCGACTTGCAATTTGTATTGGCGAATTTGGAAGGGTCTGCTCAATTGTTCAAGTCATGCACGGAACAGATCAACATGAGTACCCCAGGTGTATTGTATCCATTGTCACGCTGGAGGAACGTTTAGCTCTGTGTTGTCATCCGGGCGCAGGGTGCGTGCTGAAACCAGTGGAGATGACACGGACTCTGCGTCAACAGAACAATTTAGCGGTGTAAGGTTTAGATGACATGGCGCACGATGACACAATAAACAGAGCTTGCTTAGCAACGGCGTTTAGAACGGCTGCAACGATCAGTGTTGTACAGTTTTGTCGACAGGATATAATAATAATAATATGTAACAGAAAGCTCTGTAGGTGAAACCCGGGGTGGCCGAATGGTAGAGCGTTGGACTTGAATGCTCGGGTCGTGAGTTCGTATTCCGGCTGGGGCCAAATTCTTTTGCTGGCTTTTTCTTCGTTGCCCCATCTTTGATTTGACCCGTTTGTCGTGGAAAAGGACGTTAAACCCCCATACACCCACCCACCCCACCCTTGTAGGTGAAACCAGATGAGGAGACACCGTAGTGCCGGTTCCGTTAATGCGTCTACTATGATATTTATTTGTTATTTTATTTGTTTATTCGCCTATTTATTCATTCACTTATTTAGGGGTGTGTGTGTGTGTGTGTGTGTGTGTGTGTGTGTGTGTGTGTGTGTGTGTGTGTGTGTGTTTAATGTCTGTGAGCGTGTGAGTGTGAGATGTATTGCTTTATGGTCGCACGCTTTTCTCTCTCTCTTAAGCTTTACATGAACATTACACTTTCCTTGCTGGGAAGAGTCACCTCAGCAATTTAAGTTCCGGCATTTAGATTTGCATTTATTTTCAAATTTTGTAGTCTGAACATTTCCAAAGCAGATGGGGAGGAAGCCGGATTACCCGGAGAGAACCCCCAACGAACGACCCGAATGAACGGCGCCACGTGAGTACGGGAGAGAAACATCATTTTACAACGGTTGAGGCATTTAACATAAGCAGTCAGTGCTCATACTAAACAGACAGACAAACAGGCAGGCAGGCAGGCAGGCAGGCAAGCAGGCAGAGAGTCATATCTGCCTACCAGTACAACTGATTCAACTGTTCATTGGATTACATTATTTTGCCTATACTTTTACAATTCCCCAGAGACGGTCTCCCTTGCATGAGCCTTATTCTTTCCATCAGTTGCCCCAATTTTTGCCAGAAATGAGTGAAACTTGGTCCAAAAATGTAATTCCACTAGAAAACATGTAAGAAATACACAGATTTTTTTTTTTTGCTCCATTTTTGTTGATTTTGGGGTGTTTTGTTGATTTGGGGGTCATTTTGGGGATGCTGTTACGCAGCAACTGTTGTCATCAGCAGCAAATAACAACATGGATGCAATGCGCCACAGGCTGTATGTCTACCCAGGTTATGTACTTGCTGGGAATGGGATCTGCCAACTTTTTCAAGGTTATGCAGGCCCGAATGGATACATGAAGCTCAGTTACAGGCATCCGGGAAGTGGGCAGGTCACCAGCACTACTGCTCACAGAGCCGCAGTCATGGTGGCAAGAGGCTGCTTTGACCTGCCCCCACACTTGGATGCCTCTCATCTCTGCCACAACAAGGCATGTATATTGCCCACACACATAAGCATGGAACCCAGAGAGGTGAACTGCCAGCGGAGAGGGTGCGTCACAGCGGGGCAGTGTTTTGGTCACGCCCCCTTCCCTGACTGTCTGCTGCACCTCAAGACCTAGGGTTTTTTTGGGGGTTTTTTTTTTTTTGGTTCCCTTCAACACTCATCCAACCACCCCCCCCCCCACCACCACCCACCACCCCCCTTTTTCCACAATTTAGTAGACGTGGCTTCATGGTCAGGTGATTGAGGTGTTTTTGTTTCCTTTCACTTTTCAACTCATTTTCATGTGTCAGCTACATAGTGATGTACAGCTATGTCGGGGGGAGGGGGGGGGGGAGGAGAGAAAATGCATGACATTACTGTAAAAATGGACAAAATGTAATTCATACCGTATCTTTTTCTTGCAGAGGGATAGCTGTGGTCAAGACGAGTGGCACGCCGTGGCCTGACATCCTCCTCCTCCTCAGATATTGAGTTGCCATCAAGTTGGTCCTTCCTGTAGTCACACTGGAGCACCCTCTCTGTCTTCAGGCGGCGTAACCGTGAGTCCCACTTCTGCTGTCACAGTTTATTTGCAGGATTCTTGTGACAGCTGCTGAGTACTCAGCTTTCTTCTGTTCTGCAGATGGGGTGTTGGTTGTTGACTGTGTTTTTTTATATATAAGATGCATCTCCAGATAACATCTGCCTGTGTTTGTTCATGCTGTTTAAATGATTTTTATTCTTTGCAGGCAGTGAAGTTGTGTAGACCATCAGCAGGACTGTACCAGCACTGTGCACTGACCAGGCCTCTCATCCACATCTGGACTCTGGTGGACTCATTCCGCATGCCTCCACCCCAAACTACTTTCATTGCTTAGAGAAAAGGATGGGCAAGTCATATACTACAGCCTTGTACCACCAACTTTCCTGGCAGTCATACAGCGAGCATCAGAAATGCGTCAACATCAGCAAACAGTCCTTTCTTCATGGTCATCGCAGCTAAATAATCGAGAAAATTAAAGTTCCAAGATTTTCCCCCAAATCTTGTTCTTTTCAGGTTAGGAACATGTTGGCTGTGTTAACTTTCACGAATCATCAGTATCAGATCAGTGCATCTGCCTCAAAAAGCACTTCAAATGCCAGTCAGTTTTCACGCTTCAGGGGAGACAATCTGCAGAAACCCGAGATAAGTGTGCACATGACTAGATGCAACTTTTATCAAAACTGCAACCAGAAGTTACTTTTTCTTTTACACCTTGCACTTTCCAGTAGGATGAGGTGTTGCGTGAATTTTTTTGCAGGAATTTGGACCAAAAGTGTCTCTGTAGGACTGCCTGAAAGATGGTGCGACACATGAAAATGAGCTTCAATTCAGACTACCAGGTAGGTGTAGGAAGAAAATAAAAAAAACAACTATTTGTCAGATGAGAGAAATTCTGTTGACTGTTTTATACTTAAGTTACACAAGGCTAGTTGCCTGCCAAAACTCAAGTCCCTGTGTGTATTTTCATGGGCACAGCTAGGGTGGAAAGTTTGATGTGATGAACTGTCACTTTGCTCTCTGTTGCACCTGAGTGTAGAGAGGGGTGCTGTTGTTTAAACCAAGCTAGCTCTGAAACCACTGGGCCAGGAGCATTGCAGTTGGACTTTTTATACTCAGAAATGGCCAGAGTTGTTGTGTAAGGAAGCTCTTGTCACAGCAAGATGTTTGGGGGGTGTTTACAGGTTACAGAATGGTGATAGCTTCCGAGGCATGTAGTAGCAACTCCTCTAAATATAGTCTGAAACTTTTGCTTGCTTTCAAAATTGTTTTGTTTTTTTTATGTGAAAAATGACAGTTTGGGGAAGTTCATTGGTTTGGTGAGTAAGAGCCATGCCAGGTGAGTTTGACAACACTGAAAATGAGCCTTGCTTTTGGCCCAGCCTGTGGACTACTTGTGTTCATGCGCAGCTGTGTATCTTGGCCGACTGGCTAGCAGACGCCAGAGGAGTGAGGGGTTAGGCGGTCGCTGCAGTCATTGGAAAGAAACGGAACATTGGAATTTCTTTTAAATCAGCCCACACCTGACTCTCTGGCTGCTCTGTGCGTGGGAATTTTTTGGTGAATTTTGATGCGTTGGGAGGGCTTTGCGTAGTTCACCACTCTCTCACTGTCATCAGCACACTAAGTTTTATGTTTTTAAATTTAATCTTAAAATAAAAAGAAGTCTTACATTCTTAAATTGCATGTCTTGAATCTTTTTGAATGGCGGGGACATTTAATTTTCGTTCATCATCATATCACCACTACAGCCACTAAAGGGCAGGACTCCACTGCAGACGTACCTTGCTATTTATCTTGCCCTAGTCATGAACTATGTTCAGTCTGCTGAACAAATACGCACACTTGCAGCAACATGCAAAAGAACTCAGACAGAACAAAAGAATGTTTTTGATTTTATTTTATCCGAAAAATAGAAAGCAACCACCGAAACATTCTTACGTCCAGTGAAATTACACAGTGCAAAGTTTAAAAAAAACAACCCAAAAAACACATTCATGCTTTAACAAGTCATTCAGGATGCTAAGAAAGCCTGAACACATCAGACATGCTGTTGAAGTTTGCTCTTTGCCTGGACCAATATTTGAGGGATGTTTCATCAAACACAACATGCTCTTACGTGCATACACTGTCAACACTGGATCCCATTAAGTGGGATTAAGTTACAAATGTGATTGTTCCAACATGAAATGGGTTGACATCGACCAGTACGGCATTTGGAGTCCATAAGAAGCTATTCTGAATTCCCAGTGATGTATTTTCAATACTGCTTATCCACTGCATAAAACTGATCCTGGAGATGTAACCGCATTTTGTGTATGTGTGTGTGTGTGTGTACGCAGGTGTGTGTGTGTGTGTGTGCGTGTGTGCACGCAAGTGCGTGCATGCGCGCACACACACAGATATAAATTTGACACAAAAACCTAAGGAAAAAGTAGAAATATGTACAAAGTTTGATCAGATCAACAAGATTAACAAACGGTTAAGCAGAGTCTAAACACAAAACACTCTGGAATGTACAACAAGGGAACTTGTACAATTTTATGCATAGATCCTGGTGAACAAAATATGAACAGGGAAAAAAAAAATTAAGTAAAGAATTAAACTTAACATTGATGAGAAGATCAACAATGAAAATAAAAGCCAGATGGGCAGGCCACTCAGGTCTCACACGTACACCAAGCACAATGCAGTAGCCAGCACCATTTACACTGTCATCCATTATAATATCCTAAGTATGGGATTAAATATGGCACAACACATCAACACCCACACCCATTTAAGCATTGTCACACAAATGGAAGGACAGAGGATTACTATTAGGATGTACACAAAAGATCAGAGGTCACCAAGCACTCATGTGGTGCCAAGGATTGTTGCAAAGCGGCATCATTGTGCACTATCTGCCCGGGTATCCAAGTGAAATGCTGGAGGCAACTGATCTGTTATAAAGTTACACTGACTCTTGGTTATACATGTATTATACTTATGAGTCACACACTATCAAGCATCCACACTTCAGAATGTCGCACTGAAGCAAGAAGTCCGAAGTGAAAACACGAAGCTTGTGTGCAAGCAGGACAACCAACTGTTCCTATAATACTGCCTTCCGCATTCACCAAACGAACTTTGTAAACTGAGAGCAGTTACATCTAACCTGGAAATCCAGCTGACTAACTCATTTTCAAATATAATAATACTGAAACAATAGGCAAAATGTGCAAAAAGAAGATGCCGTGGAGGAGAGCTGTTCAGGCCCTATGCTTCTCTAGGAGCCAAACGGACTAAACGAACGAAACGATATGTATGCAAAACCTGTATCACCAAAGCAAAGAAAGTGAAAAACTAAAAATATCTAAGTCTATATTTCAAGTTCATTAATTAACAGTTGCACTGCATGTCTAAATACCATTTAGCTGACAGTGGGGATATTATCCTGAATGTTTCCTAACTGACAGTTGGTTTATAAAGAAGAAATGTACTGCAGGTATGTGTCAGGGCGAATAAACAGGCACAGAGGGGTTTGAACAAAAATTGTTCTGTACGTGTACAATAAAAAAAAAAGTTAAAACAAACACACAAAACTGATGGCGTAACAGTGACTCCAAGTTTTCTACAAATCTGTCAGCTGCATGAGCACTGAAATCTGTTGGTAATGCCATGTAATGAGGGTAAGACTTGTGACACAAGGGAGACAATTTGGTTCAAAGAAACATGGAAAACAGATCAAAGCACGCTCTGGAAAAATTAGGGCTAAGATATGTTGTAGTAGCTGTATGTCACATGAGAAACATAGAAAAACACCATGTTCACTGTCTGTGCGGACTAAAAACCCTCCTATGAAACATCAGCCTAACTATTTATGTGGGCTACGCAGTCTGCTTCAATATAAGCGTGCAGATAGCTCTGACCAGTTGGAGTAAACCTCCTTGCCTGAGATATTTGCTGAAGGCTGAACACTTTCGCTGAGTGAAGTGATGTTTGGTTGACATCACATAATGTAGATTCCCTGTTTTGCCAGTACAGTTACTATCTGAACAGACCCGCCAACCCCTTCAGCTGCACAGCAGTAGTTTGCCCATCAGAGAATCAGGTTTGGAATAGTTTAGGAGGTTTTATCTGTAGTGATCCATTTAAGGTTTTACCATAATTGCTTGCTTTTGCAAACCACAGGCTACTTCTCCGTCTATTGTAATTAAAATGTCTGAGTTGGAAGTTACTTTCTATCTGCCTAAAAGCACTATTTTCGAGATGGGATCATAGTGCTGTAGTTTTGAGACCAATTTCCATTGAAACTATGCACAAATTGTAGAGGTAGGCAGGTTCACTATCACCAACAACTTACTGGGCTGTGCACACTCCCATACCCCCCCTTCTGTTCTCCATATGTACAAGATCTGAGAGATGGTGAAAAACACACACTGCTAAACAGACAAAGGTGACCATGCAAAATCCACCTCAGCCTGTGTGTGTACAGATGGACATGCTGACTCACAGTCAGTAAACAATGGGTGGAAACAAGACACAAAACTAGATATGTAGACAAAACTGCGAACAACCACTCACCCCTCCTCCTCCGCCCACCCACACACACATACAGAGGCTCGGAGACACTAATCACATCACAGCGGAGTATCATAAGATATTGCTGACTCTTGCTACAAGGCTTTACATCCACGTCAGTCATCAGCCATAGACTGCCTCATTTTTGTAGTCTGATTACTTCCCAACCCAGGCGGACACATGTCCTCTCCTTTCTGTGCCATAATGAAAAGTATTCTGGAGCAAAAACTTAAGTCAGGTGTACATTTGTGATGGGGTCACACAAAAGGGGGACAAAGTCACCCAGCCACTTTTGAGAAAAAAAATTTCTTTTAAAAAACTTCTGCTTGGCTAAATTCAGCAACTTTGAGAGTTTTTATTTTTGGGGTCTGCAAACAACTAATAATACAATTTGCAGGAAAGTTTCAAGGCTAAATATAGCTTATAAACATGCAAAAAAAAAAATGAGCATAATTATAATACAACTACACCATACTGACATCATTCCCACGTCACACTTTACCAGCCACTTTCTCAACATGGTCGCTTTTGAAGAGCAAGTTTTCAACAAGGTGGGTGGGTGTTTGGGGGTTTAACGTCCTTTTCCACCACATACGGGTGATATCAAAGACGGGGCAACGATGAAAAAGCCAGCACAAATATTTGGCCCCAGCCGGGATTCGAATTCACGGCCCGAGCATTACAAGCCCAACGCTCTACCATTCAGCCACCCTGGCTCCCCAGTGTTCAACAAACATATCTCAGGCATAAATCATGCTAAACAGATAATTACCAAAAGAAAGGTTATTTATTACACCTCTCAGTGACACCACTAACTCTCTTTTCCCCAAATCACTCTCTGTCCCCCATTTGTTGGAGCCCATCACATTCGTCCTATCATAGTTGCAACAGATATGAAGGTCTGTAGCTTTGCTTCTTTCTTGTTCGTAGGCAGTCTGCAAGGGAGTGGATGTGTTTTACTCAGGGCAGAAAGTACTTGGGTGTGCTCATGTGGAATCGGTGGTCTGAGAAATATCCATGGCCGTCGTGGTACGTGCCGAATCTGAGAGACACAGAAAAACGTAAAAATGTTATCTAGCTTGCTTCATCTAGTGATGTTTTACACACACACACACACACACTCTCTCTCTCTCTCTCTCTCTCACACACACACACACACACACACACACACACACACACACACACACACACACATACATACACACGTGTTGCCATGGACCCCATGTGACTTCTATAGCCTGTCTGAAATTTGGGTTCACTGCAGACTGCACACCAACAAGGTGCAGCATGCTGTAGATATTAAGTGGGCCACCAGCCCTAGTTTTACCTGAACCGAGCAGTAGCTGTGCATTTTTGCTCTTTCCTTACCAACGAGGGACTGGAAGAAGGCTACAACTGTGTACGCCTTTATGATGTCATGCTGTTGTCATTATGAACTTTGAAAATAATTAACCCTCTTTGGCGTACTGCGGCCGCCAACGGCCGCTAAATAGTAACAGTAGTATCACTCAGAGTGCTCGGTAGCGGCTGCTATCCCCCACATGTTTACAACTGCCCGCCATGTTTTCCATGGCAACCAAGTCTTGTGAGAACTTGTATTTCCGTGATCTGGGCCGCGTTTCTTAAGGCGAGCGCTTCGAAACGTTCCGGGGCGCTTTCCTATAAAACCGTCTATAGGCACCTTGCCCGCGGCGGGCGGAAAAAGCGCCCGCGCGCGAAGTCTGAAGCTAGTTTGCCGCGAGCAAAAGGTCACGTGGTCAGTTTCTATGTAAACAAAGATGGCGGCGCCCACCGAAGGCTTCATTGAAGTGGAACTAAGAAATGGCTTAAAATGAACTTGCGGGTGGATGGAGACCTTCTGTCCCAACTTGTAATTGTGCAGAATAGTATACGAAAATAATTTGAGCTAATTGCACCGGGCCGTGGTCGCCAGTCATTCAGGGATATGTCGTGCGTGTTTGTGGGGAAGGAGTGGTCAAAGTGAGTACGTAATGGTGCCTTACGTCTCCGTTTTGCATCGAGCAGAACATGCATACTAGCGGTATATCATGCTCCAAGCCAGTAATTATTGCTCCTCCTCAAAAACGTCGTTTTCTGCGCTCAAAAGATGACTGATAGCTGCGAGCACTAGAGTTTTCTTGTACAATAAATACAAAACAATTTGGAAAACATGAGTTTTGTATTTCTTAAAACTTTTTTCAAATAATTACCCACCAAAAGTGGTGGAGTTACTTCCCTTGGCATGCTAATAATGAAGCTACTTGAGTGCAGGGGCGCTCTGAGTCAAAGAGGGTTAACTTGTGTTTCCCTCAAAGCTTTGTGTACTTACACAGAGTTGAAGAGCAGGTCCTTGTCCACTCTGGCGGGATCTTTGGTGAGCCTCCTGTTGTCCACAAAGTTCTTGGGGTCCTCTGGGATGCGGAACCTCCCGATCTGCACCTCCGTGTCGCTCAGACCTCCGTGGGTGACTCTTGCATAGCCAAGCCTGCCATTGTAAACAAGGAAATCAGACCAAGTCTATTTGACAAGCTCCACATGTGCATATCATTTAAGTTCGACCTGAGAAAACTTGCTTTTGACACTCTACTATTCAAAATTATGATACAATTTGTACCATATATAACTTATGCATGAACCTATTTCTCAGCCCAAATCTAATTATTGTCAATATTTTATTATTATCTTCAATGCACACACGTGAAAACTTTAACATTATATATAATACAAGTCATATACAGTAACCTTTTTTCTTGCAAAGCAACTGTCAATATGTATTGGTCTTTATAATGTCTTCGGGTACTAGACACTCACGCACTTCTGCTCTGCTCTCTCATTCACAGAAACTCATCTCAACTAAATTTACTATCTTTTTGTAGCTGTGCGCATGCCCTTACAGTCAGTCAGGTTCTCAGTGGCAGAGGTACCAGCAAGTACAGGTAGAACACTGAATCAGTGAACGACAGTAGTACAGGTATTAGAACAACACTGAATCAGTGAACGGTCAAGGGGAGACAATGAGATAACTCTTGTCACTAGTGTGAACACTGTAGTCTTGACTCCATGAATGTGAAAATTTGCAAATCCGTCCAACATTGCATGTAGTCAGTGTTCTCTCTTGCAACAATCTAACCAAAGAGCAGTACCTCTTGCCGGATCCTCACATTATGTATGAACCCAAAATGAAAGTACGCCGGCAGTGGGAAGACAGGAAGAGGAACGGGAAAGTTCTTCATGATACATGCTTCATCATGGCAGTAATGACAATAGCAGGTAAGAGAAAAGAAAAAAAAACGCAACTCATTTCCTGACATGATGCACTTTATAAAATGCACTACCATGAAAAGCTTTTGTATTTTCTCTCTCTCCCTCCTTCCACATGGCAAGATACAAACCGGATGAGTCCTTTGTACATGATGTATTCGCACCATCGGCCTTTATCTGTCTCGTCAATGTCCTTTACCCCACCCCGACTGATCAGCTCTTTGTAGTCTCGGCTTCCAGGCTGCGATGTCACATAACCTAGGAACACTGCTGGATTCTTGCTGCACAGACAAACAGGACAGATTTGTATCAGTGTATGGCTTGACTGAAGAAGGTGCATTATCAATTATGAAAACCAGATTACAGAGTTGACTCCATGAAATCTCTGACCCTGCCAGTGCGGAAACATCATTGCTTTCAGAGTTACAGCTTTGTGAATGGTGTCCTTCCCCCTCCCCCCATGTCCCTCTATCACTTCGCAACCCACTCACCAACTGTTACATGTAGCTTGTATCCAGTTACATTAAGTCTCCATGTTTGTAATGAGTTCTGAGGGGAAAACTGTTGCTTACAATATTCTATAGCTGTTTGCCAAATGAACAGATTTTCCATTTGGCCATTGCGACAATGTTTGTGACCCTGCATCTCCTAACAGCAGAGAAATATGACTTTCTTTGGCCATACACTTTAATACCTGTGCAACAGAATGACTGACAAAGTCAATAAAAATAGCCACCCCAATCAGTTTTGTCTAGTTGGTCTTTAGTCCGCAACCAAATAACGTTGTCTGCTCAGTTTCCATGAGGGCAGAACAACATGTACACCAACCAGTCACCACAATGGCTTCAGATGCTATATTATGTCCCAAGTGACTAGTTCTGATGCACAGGTTAAGCGCATTCTACAAAAAATTTTACAGAGCATTCTTTTATGCCTGACAAACATATTGAGACTTTAAAGAGACCAGCCCTCGTCCTTCACTTTTCTGCAACAACAGCCAGAACTGTTCAACATTATTCTTTATGTCATGTTCGCAGCTCTGAGCCTGTAGGTCCTCATGGTATGTGACCATGCACGAATGCAGGAAGGTGTTGTATTTGCCACACATGTCAGCAAAAGATCCTGGGAAAGGGGCAAAATGATGATAGGTGTATGTGGATTCACCAATTGCGGAGTTCATCTGCTAAGAACGAGGCTTGAAGTTTTCTGTCCAGGACATCACGGTCGTTGCCCATGTGAGTCACCACAAAGTCCACATGCTGCCCCGCGATGTTGATGGTTGCTGTGATGGCAGGGGCAAGCTCACCTGCAACAAGACCACAGTAAAAGAATGGATCATGCCAGGAAAATTCACTCAAGCATGCAGTAATTTCCAAACTGTAAATTCCTAAAAGGTACGTCTGTGCTTTCAATCATGACAAAGGGAATTTCAACATTGTGAAAGAATTTTGGCACAACTGGATTTTGAGAACAGCACAGGACGACATGCATTTTATGTAAGTTAATAGCTCTGGTGCTGCTGCAGCTGGAGGCATGAGAGAGAGAGAGAGAGACATGAGAGAGAGAGAGAGAGTGAGAGAGAGAGAGAGAGAGAGAGATTTTATAAGCCAAACTCCTTGAGTGACTTCATGATTTTTACGTGTCGGTGAAGACAAAGACAAATTTCCTTTAAGGACAATAAAGTTATCTGTATCTGTATCTGTATTTTATGTTTTTCTGGCGCTGCGACATTGATTTGTTAACAGTATGAAGATGTAATGTATGGTGAAAAAACATTATCATACAGTAAGTCAAAACGAAACTAAAGGTTTTCATGTGGCTGATATGTTCTCATGAAGTACGGCCTGACACTGCGACAGACAGCGCCGAGTGGACACAGTAAGTGAACAGCAACTGACCATGTGGAGAAGGCAGGAGATGGTGTGTGGATTTGACAATCGGATACTTTGATAAAAGCAGATTCCTGCAAGAAAGACACACAACCATTGTATGTTTCATGCAAACAAAACAAAACTGTCACTAATCAATGATAACACCTTGAGTACAACAAAATTCATCATATCCTCAAATCATGGTACCACCAGATAGGTTAGGAATAAGGATTCAGACTGTACAACAAAAGGGCTTGATTTGTTTCACCACTAAGAACACATCTGCACCGGCCCCCGTAGTGTAGTGGTTAGCACTTCGGACTATGGACCGGGAGACCCGGGTTCGAATCCCAGCCGAGGCAAGCGGGATTTTTCCTACCTAGGTCGGCTCCTACCCAGAGCGGGTGTGCTATGGGCCCGATGGGGAGGCTGTTGCCACACAGCCGAGTTTCACCCACTTCACGGGTGCGACTTTGGGGGTGCTTCCCTTAGTATGACACGTCTTATGATGTGGATGATTACACGGCCGGCACCGCGGGTGCCGTAGTTCCCGGGCCTGGTTAATGCCGGGATATTTATGACAGGAAGCGTGGAATGCGGCCCTGTCCCGCAGTCCCAAACCACATGGACCTCCATAGCATCATCTTACTATCATCCTCATCTCCATCATCATGCATAATAAAAAAAAATTGTCCCAGCTTCCGAGTCCTCCGTGGATTCCACCCATGACCTGGGAGGAACACCACTGGAGCTGGCAAAGAGCTGGGACAGCAAAAAAAAACCAAAAAAAAACCACATCTGCAAAAGGGGCAGATCTCCTTAAACAAGGAGGAATGATCCCATCCCATAAAGTTGTTTCTGCAAATTTCATGCCATTTTATCTGTTTTGTAGTTTGTTGATGTTTTCAGTTATTTTTCTTCCTGTCTTCAAATGTGTACGATCTACCACAGATACTAGACCCGCTATGCTGTAGTGGATCTAGGATGTTAGGACAGAGAGCGAGAGAGAGAGAGATAGATGACGACAATTCCGTGAAGTAAACATTTGACTGACACTGTGACAGACGGGATGCTTGTTCACGTGGTGTAGTTTCCAACTTGGTGTTGTGACTTCCCCGACTGAACTAATTTTTACACAAAACCTGGACGATATAGAGGGATGGTAAAGTATCGGCAACAGTGACGATATTTATAGATTTTGTTTGTGAACCAAACATTTGACACAGCCTCATGCAGGTTGTATGCTTGTCCATGTCTTGTGATTTCCCTGTTGCTGTTGTGACTTCCCTGCCTGAAGTAATTTTTACAAAAAATCTGGAAAATCTAGAGGGCTGGTGAAACATGGACTTGAATACCTTGGAATGTGCTTACGAAAGCCCAAAGTTGAAACTCTTTGGACCGGTGCTTCTCACAGAAACTTTTAAAAAATATGTTGACCTGAAATCACTGATATTCTTAATATTCAAGATATAACAGTGCAGTAATTCCTGGCAAATGTGCAGTTGTCACACTTGACAACTACGCTGGGACGATGAGTAATTTGAAGGAATCGTTTCACAGACAGTCGGCCTTACATGCAAACCATCCCTACCTGAGAAATATTTTTTCCCGCAAAATCTGCCAGAGCTTGAGAGCTGTGCTATGAACCCATTCAGTATAATTGGATGAACTTCCAAATGCTATAAAATAAAGGCATTTGAACTTTTTCGTCAAAATACGTAACATGACCGATTTCTTTAAACGGGCAATAACTCTTCTAGAAATGCGGCAAGAGAAAAATGGTGAAAGATAACTCTGGAGAATGCGACTGCCCATTTTATAATTATCAAAGTGAAAAGCCCCCCAATGAGATGGTTTAGGAGATAGTCATTGTTTCACCCGTCCACACACACACACACACACACACACACTCACACTCACACACACCTCCCGCCATATAGAACAGCATCGTGTCACGTAAGGTGTCTATGACGCAGATTTCGTTATGTCACCGTGTGCGTAAAAGTATTATTGTCTGGAGAAACGTCACAGTCTTTTTTTGTATCACTGAAACTTGCTGCTGCGCGCAGCAAAATCTGCCCCATCCTATAAAGTTGTTTCTCTATAGAGAAACAACTGAAAGAAAAGGTGCTACTCTATAAGAAATGTGCATACCCCCAGGTGTGATCCTTCGTGGACGGACCAAAGTCAACATACATTCCCAGACGTTCTCCCAGCCACATCCCTAGGTCGTTGTTGCCAAGGAAAGGCTTGGAGGCATCACTTTCTAGCAGAGTGATCACATCAGCACCTGAAAAAAAAAGTTTTGGTATGTCCTGTTAAATCTGTGAGGTAAAACTGTTGTAAAGATAAAACTGAACAAGAGTGGAGATGGGACTATCAAAGAAATAATGGATCCCTATTTGTTCACACAATTTGCAACATGTGAGCTATGCAGGAACTATTCCCCAGCACAAAAGTTATCAATATTTGTCTTCCCTCCAAGGAGAAAGGTGAAAATTTGCAACAGTGAGTGCAGGAAGAATTTCTCTCCTGCAAAACAACCTTTACATAACCAGTAAGCCTTGATTCTTGGACACAGCGACCAAATCCAAAAGTAAGGGGACGATGGGAAGAGAACGGGAAGAACAGGGAATCAAGAAGAAATCAAATGTCTTAATCTTGTTTTTGAATGTCTGCAAGTCCCCAAGTCCTCTGAAGTCCCCATGAACTAGTCATTCAAGGAAGAAGTAGTATGGGAAAGTCGGCAAATATGGAACGCTTCCCGTGTCTCAACCATTAAAGGCAGAAATCTGACTCAGGTGTCATTCTATTCAGAAATGGTTAAGGTGTCAACCATACGCAGGTCTGAAACGAAATCTCTTAATCTGCAGGAGCTACGATGCTTGAAACAAAAAAAGTGGTTTTGTTCCATATTGATCTGACCCATGATCGTATAAAATGGAACATCAAAGAGTCAAATATGGAAAGCTGTTCCATATTACCCGACCTGTGTTCCATTTTATCACCACTGAGCTATGAACATGTTAAACTTTGGATTATGCAGCTTGAACGTTTAACCACTATTCTCTTCTTGTCTCTTGACATTTTGGTGTCACTGAGGGTGTAATGGCGGCAGAGATGTATGCTCACTCACACATGAAAGGTGCGTCATTCAGCTAAAAATCAGTGGAGTAGAACGATCTTTGAGTGAAACACTACAAGAAAAATACTACCGAAAAAAAAAGAAGAACACAATGACAGATCAATAACTTCATCCAGTTTAATTTTTCAAAGGGAAAAACAAATAGGAACACAGGAAACTCTTTCGTACTTCAAACAACAATAATCTAACCAGTACACTTCCGCACATGAAACTGAAGGAAACGAGTGCTATCAAAACTTTAATACCCTTCCTCTCCCTAGCCCTTTCTTACTTAAGGACGGCACCAGAATCCTCCTTCTCTGCATATCCGAATCACAGGGAAAATAAAAATACACATTCTAAATACTGTGCAGACATTTAACTTTCCATCCCCTCCCCTACCCCTCCTCTTTCTAACAAACGACAGTGAAATGCTTCTGTCTGAGCTTTTCATTCCAAAACTGAGAAAAATTCTCAACAAACATGAAAACAGAAAGCATAATCAGCAATGAAATAGATAACCCAAATAAAAATAATACACTCAACCTTTCCGACTGTTATCAGATCAGTATCTCTTATAGTGTTCCTGTCACTGAAAACAATGAAAACATTCATTCTGAATGTTTTAAATCTTCCTTCCTCTGCCCCTCCCCCTTCCGCGGCTTGCACCTCTTCCGCTCGTTCTGTTAGCTGGTTTCTTTTTTCCCAACAGTGTTTGTTTGTATGGGGTCGATGTCAGTATTTAAGCTGTTTTTCCTCTCTTTGGTCCTGGACGAAGTGTAGGGAGTGGCGATATCTCAGAGACGCTGACATAGGCTGATGGATTGTTCTCAGATTCAGTCTCAGCAGATTGATCATTGATCAGGAGTTTCATCATCATGACTGGTTTCATCCTGGACTAGGCAGTTGTAGTGACCGGCATTGTCCCCGAACGATCGATAGATCACCCTGACTGGGTCTGTATCTGCTCCCACAAACTCCGTCTGGTACACGAACACCCGACCAGTGCGCCCATAACAGACAGAGATTGGTCGCTGCAAGACATGCGCTGTACAAGAGATCTCAAGTTTTCCCACTGGTGTGGTCGGTGTTGCCATCGCGCTTATCCTGTCCATAATGGATGTGAACCTCACCCCTGCCGGCATATCTGCATTGAGTGCATCTGCCTGCATGTCGTTGTACTCATGTTGTTCACAGACGTAATTTACAGTTTTTGCCTGGAGCTCATCCGCTGCACGTTGCTCTTGAACTTTCAAGACAGGGTCTGTAACAAATCCGTTTTGATCACGTTCCGCACGCTGCAGTCCTTTGTCAAGGCCAATGCAGACACTTCCGAAGAAACACCTTCCGTCCGGATTGGTGCAAATGACAAGAGTAAAGAGTCTCCTCGGCATCACTCTCAGAATCAGGGATGTCTGACTCGTTTTGTTTTTCACGTCTGGGACGTTTCCCTCCGACAGGCTCTGAAAACAAAAACAGTAGGTAAAAAAATGAACGAAAAAGGTAGAAACAAGGAGCATTCTCAGTGTCTGTGTCCGAGTCCAGTTCAACATGGTCATGTTCTGCAGAGACGTGTGCACTGTCCGTGGTGTGTTGTGGTCTGGAGGAGTTTGTAGCAGCTGATGGATGCTGTCCAGTGCGGCCTGATGAACTCCCCTGCCTGGATGTTGACAGCTGTTGAGAAGAACATGGGTTGCACTAGTCTCTGTCAGCACACTTTGAAAAAGGGTAGAGGAGATGAATGCCACTGGTTAGAAAATATAATTGTAAACAGCACAGGCAAGAACACAAAGACTGCAGGCTGTTGCACGAAGGGAAAAATTAAATTCCACACACATTCACATTGAAGCATTCTCTTGTAATAGCTCGGAAACTATTTTTAAAATTGTTCCCACTCACCGTCTGCAGCAGGTGTGTTGGAAACCAATGTGCTAGGGGCAAAGTCTTCATCTGCAAAGACGTGTCTGTTGCAAGGAAAGATGCCTGTCTTTTCAAATCCACTCACAGCGTTTGAGATGGATGCAGCTTTTGAGTAGGCTGAATTGAAGAGATGAGCAATCTGAAAGGCGGATATCTTCCGACCAGGGTTGTTTCTCAGCCAAGTTTCTTGTGCCTGCAGGAAGTGCGTCTTCAGAGGGCGAAAAAAGCTGATATCCAGGGGCTGCAGTTTGTTGGTCGTGTGAGACGGCAAGCAAAGCATGACAACTCCATTTTCTCTGGCAAGGTCAATGGCTGCAAGACTGCCGGTGTGTGAACTGTGGCCATCAAGAATGAGAAGGACCTTATTTTCCACGCTGGGCCTGACTGTGTTAATAAAATGCTGTAACCACTCAAGGAACTTCTCCTGGGTCATCCATCCGCTGTCGTTACCCTTGATGACACTGCCAGGGGGTGCATCATTCCCTAACAGTTGCGTCGTCCTCGTGCAATTGATCAGCAAGTATGGCGGAACGTAGTGTCTGGCGGCGTTGGCACAACACACAACGGTTATATGCAGACCTCTGTCCGCTGAGGAAATGATACCGATTTGGTGCTTTCCTGCTCTTCCGAGTACTTTGGAGCTTCTGCTCTGGTCGGATGATAAGCCGGTCTCGTCCATGTGGTGTATGGCCGTTGCCGGTGGATGATACTCGTCCATGAGCTTCTCCAAGAGAGTGAAGAACTGCCTGACGTTGTCCCTGTTGAATCCTCTTGCCCGGTCGACCGACGTTGGCTCTGGTTGTCTAATGGTTATTAAAATTTTCAGGGTGTCGCCGCAAAAAAGAGACGCAACCAGTTCTTCCCAGCAGACTTTTTCTTGGTTGAAGGGATGTTGTAATCCATTTCTCTCTACGAATTCATAACCAAGCTGCATGCATGACTTCCGAGTATATCCAAAAAACATGCTCTCTATTTGGAGACTATGATGAGCAAATTCATCCTCCATCTCTGTGGGTCTTCCGAGCTGCCTCTTCCCAATAGCGAACTTGTTTTGTTTGTCAAGGTGCCTTTTAAGGGTTGACACGGGAACACCATAGGCCCGTCAGGCCTCACGAAGACCCATGGTGCTGGATGTAACCTGGAACAATGCGAGTTGAATTTCTTTAGTTGTCCACTTCGCTCTGAAAAAAAACAACAACAAATTTTTGTTAAGGCTAGATGGCAAATTTATGACAAAATGCGAAACAATGGCTTTGTCAGTGCGTGTCAGTTTCAGTTTCATGAATCAGTTAAATTGTAATTTAACACTTGCTTGTGTGTGATCGCACAATATGGAACACAGTGAGGGCTATATGGAACACGAGCCATATTACCCGACCTCAAGTGTTCCATATTGCCCTAGTAGGGGGTGTGATGGAAAATTACGTCATGTGGCTTTTGCGAATCATGACTTTCACAGTTTCTACCTTCAAAATGTGCGTAACACTAGTGGGGACTCCTCCACAAACATTTTTTTCTGTGAAGCATGAATCTGAATGTAAATTCAATGACCGTTTTAACACATCAAAATAAGATCAGACAGAGTAAAAAATTTCAAGCACTCACCGTTTTTGCATTGTCCCGCCTTCGGCCATTCTGCCTGCTGTCATCGGACAAGCGGGGTAAGCTTCCTAGCACGACACCATCAAATATGTTCTATTGTCTCCCTTGACCAGCAACATTGGTGTTCCGTATTACTCGCCTGTTCCACATTTACCAACTTTTCCCTACACATATATATATGACAAAGTTACCAGGATCCTGGATAATGTACCTGTGTTGTTGAGCAGTTCAGCTGATCTTTCCAAGCTGGGCCAGCCTTTATTGTCGTAGCCAAAATGGTAGGTCCATATGGCTGCAGTGAAGTCTCGAGGATTTGCCTGAATAAGCAACACAAACTATAGTAGCTAACAATAAACATTTCCAATAAACAAGCAAAAAAGATTATTGATAATAAAATTTTTAAAAATCCAAATCCCTCATAAGCATGTTCTGTTTTTCTTTGAGATAGAGCGCTATAGACATATCAATTATTATTATTATTATAAGCATACAATATGTGCAATATTTGATGTGAGTAATTCATCCCCATCCCGTTCCCTTTGAGAGTATGGATAGCTCAGATGGCCAAGTTAGTTTAGTCCTTTTGGCTCCTAGAGAAGCATAGGGCCTCAACAGCTCTCCTCCATCTCACTCTGTCCCTGGCGCAGGTCTTGGCCTCCTCCCATGCAGATGGCCAAGTACTGGATTTTTTATCAGAAGATTGTGCTGGTTCAAATCCTAAACCCATGGTCAAAATTCGTACACACCATTTCCCAGTCTTCCAATCTTTACAGAAAGCTATATCATGGTGTAGTGAAGATGTTTAAAGAAAATTAACCACCTGAACAAAAAACCGTCCCCTCCCCTCTTCAACCATTCCACACATACAAATTTGCATTCCAGTTGTCATTTACACTGACACAAGACTACCAACAGTTGTTCCCACCTAAAACTCACACAAGTGTTTGTTGATCAGTATGAAAGTGTGATGCATCCAGTGTGGTATTACCTTTTTCGGCAGCTCATGTCTGTGGGGGTCTTGACGATGTCCAAATCCCAACAATCCTATCACGACGATCAACAGAATCACTGCAAAGAGAAAACAGAAACAGCAATATCACTTCATGGTGGGTCTAGCGCAAATATCAGCAAATAACTGTAACCACTCACATGCTATGAAGTGTTATTTGTATTTATCTATTTTTATTTTTGAGGTTCTATCTGACTACACATGACTAAAATGGCAAATTTTATGGTATGGTATGGTATGGTATGGTATGGTATGGTATGGTATGGTATGCCTATGGTATGGTAGACTTATCCATCTGTGCTGAAATGCTCACGGCGCTGCAGGACGAAGCAGTGAAAGAAAGCCTGTTGCCACTAAGCGCTACTTTATGTGCAAACCTCCACCCTGCTATTCACTCTGGTGTGTGTGACAGTATGTCTGTTTACCACGACACCAGCCACAGCCTACTCTTCTTTGAAAGATGAACATGGGATTTTTAGTGTGCACATTTGATGTATGTGCGTGCGTGTGTACACGAAGGCGAGACAGGCACTGTAAACGAGTCTGCACATGGATTTGACTTGATAGGGTAAGGAAAAATCCCATCATATTCCTGCCCACCGGGGACTCGAACCAGGCAGCTCAGAATCCGAAGTTGGATGCCTTAACCACTAGACCAAATTTCTGTCACAACTTACAATTGAAGAAACTCCAGCCATACAAAACAGTAAAAGAAAGTGACATTATAAAGCCAGTAACTGCACCATGCAAGTCTGAATTATTAAAATAAAGTTCAGTAAGTTATATCAAATGATTGTAAAGAACAGAATATGTGCATAACGGACCCAGATACACTGTATGATCCTGGAGTTACATTTCAAGTGAACAAGATTTATGAGAGTGCGTGTGTTCACAGAGCAAAATGTACTCACTAGCTCTGTGCAGACCGGTTGGTAGCCGTATGGTCTTGATCCTGGCAAAGGCTGTATAATCGCTGCCTGTCCTCCCACCTGCAAATGAACAAAAATCCATATGTAGCGCAGCGAGTTAAACACTGGGGCTCTGCTTTCAGTTCTATTTCTGTGTGTGTGTGTGTGTGTGTGTGTGTGTGTGTGTGTGTGTGTGTGTGTGTGTGTGTGAGTGAGTGCGCGTGCTTGAGTGAATGTGTGTGGGGATGGCCACTCAAGGGGTCACAGGACCCAGTCAGGTACATGAAACTGAATTTATTGCAGGGATGGAGACAGCTGACAGTTGACAAGAGGACGTAACAACCTGCGTGCACATCCTCTAGCACCCAAACGCCTCATGGGAAGTTACAAGGAATTCTTAACCAAGTGGTCCATGGGAAACAACCCACTTATCATTACAGTGTGTAAGTAGCACTACAAGGGAAGGCTGCAGGAACGAAGTCATCCATCTTAAGCATATATTTTTATCTATATATAGCCGACTCCTGCTCAAGTCTTCAATCTGTGCCTGAATCTTTTTCTATAAAATAATGGAAATGTATACGATCTGATCTGTCTGTAAGTCTCCCTCTATGTCTAACTTATTCAAATTTTCACTGAAGCGAGGCTAAAGTGGTACCTGACTCTTTTTTTTATTTTTAGTTTCAGTGTCAGCTCCACCTAGAATTCTTATTTCTATCTCTTGCTGGGCCAGCACCTTGTTTACATTACCTGATCGTAATCCAAGAACAATAAACAGCATCACTGCCCCAATCAGCCAATCACTGTGCTCCCGAGTGTACTCGCCGCCAGGCACGAAGTTGAAGGCCACCGTCCAGACGAGGAACAACACCTCCACGATGTACACAAGATTAGCGAGAGCAAGGGTGCGGCCAGGGGCGCAAGCGGATACCTGGTTCACCATGGCTGGCCATATAGACGCAGTGTACACACCTAGCACCAGCCCACCTGATCACAGATCATAATATCAATAGTAATAATCATACTACTACTACTACTACTGCTCACTTTCTATGCTGCAAAATCCCGGCTAATACAGTAGGCTGAGCACTTGTTTTAAAAAAAAAATTACCGATGCAAAAACAAGAACATAAAAATAGTATTAAGAAGTTAATCACACTCTGTATTTTGCAACCTGATAATTTGTCTACACTTTAAGAGAACAGTAGCTGTTGGTCTTACTGATTTCAGTTTGGAAAAAAACAAAAAACAAACACATGTAAATGAACATAAGATTTGCAATTCTCTCATATTTACCCATAAGCCCTCACACACAACGGAGTGAGTGTATCCTAAGTTACTATAATCTGCAAATCTGCAAATCATTTTGGCGCCAGGTCAGTGGACCTTAAAATCAATTTGATTTAATATAATTGTACTATGCCCACCTATGTAGCCCTGCCATGTTGGGAGATAATACAGAGCAAAGAAAGCTGCTGCTCCAACAAAGGACCAAGGGTAACTGCGCGTTATGTGAGTAAACTCAGACAGCAGTGATCCGCAGAGAAGGCTTAACAGCACCGGTGCGCTGTGCAGACAAAGAAGAAATGTCTTGGACTTAGAAGCACATAGATTGGAAGATAATTATGTGTATGGCACACAAGCGATGCGCACATGCTTGCACATATATACATGCACATCCACACACACACACACCTACAACCGCACAAAAGCAATCTTCAACAATATATTTTCAGAACTTTTAAGAAACAGATAATGACATGAACAGTCATCAAACACAAGCAACTCACAAATAAATGCCAACTGGGTTAAAATAAACAGAACAACAAAACAACAGCATGCACACTCACACACACACACACACACACACACACACACACACACACACACACACACACACAATCAGTTACAAGCAATTTGTGTATCTTTGTCTACCGCTATACTGCAATTATTCAAAGGAAGCTTACACAGCTACAGCTGAACGCAAGGAACTGAACTCGTGCACCTACCCCCAAATACCGGGCTGAGGGCCTGGATCTGGGTATCCCTTGACGACCCAGCGAGTGATGAGAGATACCTCTCCAAAGCACCAGTGGGTCAGGAACAGCAGACTCCCAAAGCCCAGCGCTGCTGCGAACCATGCGGGCTGATCTGAGCTCACCATCACCTGCACCTTTTTCTCCACCTTATCCATTCCTGTAATGTACACAGCATTGTCCACATGGTACACAATATGATGGTGAGAAAACATGCACAGTTCAGTCACCACACTGCATAATAAGCTGCTACACACAAACAACAGTCACCACTGCATATGAAGAGGTGCACTAATAAACACATTATCCCAAATACATGTATGTACACTGTACCAAAGACCGTAGATAATTATAAATATTTATGTACGGTCTTTGACTGTACTGCAAACTGCACCCAACACACATGCACACATGAATCACACATATTCTCTCACACACTGGACATCAGCACACCACAATCATGTGGTGGGAAGGGTCAGCTCACCTATTCAAGTTTTAGTACATGTATTTAGAAAAGAATTAATTTTATTTTGATTTTTTGGTGAGCTGAAAATGTCCATATCACTTAATCAGACAGAAGGCAGAACCAGTTGCCATCTGTACAAATACATGCACATGATGTACTGCCTTTGCAGTCTGTACCAAAGACAAAGTCCAGTTTCTTTTTATCAAACATAATAAATGTATGTACACACACTGACACAGTGATCAGAGAGTGCACACAGAGTAAGTCAGACAAAGACAGAGTGAGAAAGGAAGAAAGACAACAACAACAAAATCAACAACAAGAAAAACAATAGTGAAAAAACCTACCAGATACAATTTGATCAAGCGCTGCTATGAATCCCAGTGCTATGATGACAGAGTTTGTCTGATCATTCCACCAGGTCGGCACAAAAGACACAAACCAAATACGGCTGGTTATGAAGGCAAAGAGACCAAGACTGAGACTCCAGTAGGTCTGGCACCTGGAAGAAAAGAAAAGCCCATGTAATTGTATATACTGTAAGTCTATAATGACAGTGTCAGTACATTTGAAACTTAACCTACATGGCACACAGCACAGATCCTCTGGGAATGTGATTGGTACTGTACTGTCAATACTTTTGGGCCTTTGAAATTTAACTGAAAGGTTGTCATATACTGGCTGCTTTGTGACGCAAATGGAAATCTGCTGGGGAAAAAAAAATACAGAACTAGAGAGGCAGAAGCCTCCATGGCTCCCTTGTGACACAGGTCAAGGTCATTCACATGAGTATGTTTGTAAAGCTCTTATCACTATCCATTATCATGCTAAGTAAAGTGTCTGGCGCTCTGAGTTCCTGGCAATATTACAATTTTCCCCGAAACAGTTTGTACAGCCTTGACCTTTGGTCAACGTCATTCAAATGAGATCTCATCAATGTCTATCGTCATGCCAAGTTTGATGCCTCTAGCATTTGTAGTTCCTCCGAAAACAGTAATGTTAAAATTCACAACAGACAGCTTTAATGACCTTGACCTTCAGTCAAGGTCATTCAGAAAGGTAGGTCTCACTGCTGTCTATCATCATGCCTCGTTTGGTGCCTCTACTGTTTGTTGTTTTGGAGAAAATGCCAAGGTTAAAGGTTAAAAAAAAAACGCTTGCATGACCTTGACCTTGACTAAAAGTCACTGAACACACGTATGTCTGTACAGGTGCTGCCAATGTCAATCATCGCACATAGTTTGATGCTTCTGATTCTTCTAGATACTGAGAAAATGCAAATGTAAAATTTCCGAACAGACTTTTAATGTCCTTGACCTTCAGTCAAGGTCATTTAAGATGGTATGTGTGCATAGGTCTTATCACTGTCTATCAGCATGCCAGGTTTGGCACCTCTGCTGTTCGTTGTTTCTGAGAAAATGCCAATGTTAAGGTTTCACAAAACTATCTTGTACGGCCTTGACCTTGACAGGTCACTGACTACATGTATATCTGTAAAGTTCTTATCAATGTCTATCATCATGCAAGGTTTAAAACCTCTGGCATTTGTAGATTACGAGAAAATGCCAATGTAAAATTTTCAAACAGAGAGCTTTAGTGACCTTGACCTTGGGTCAAGGTCATTCAAAATGATATGTTTTGAAAGGTCTTGTGGTTGTCTATCAGCATGCCAAGTTTGGTGCCTCTACTGTTTGTAGATTCTGAGAAAATGACAACGTTAAAGTTTTCTGGACACACACACACACACACACACACACACACACACAGACAGACAGACAGACAGACAGACAGACAGACAGACAGACAGACAGACAGACAGACGACGGAGGGTTAATACATAGACTCCCATTGTTACACAAGGGAGCCAAAAAAATACAAGCACGACCAGTTTCGGTTTTTATGCGTCGTCAGGGAAGTCGTGCGCCATCGTGGACCCAAGATCAGAAGGAAATATGGTAAGATAGTGTGTTATAATATTAAATACAGTTTTACAGAGCATCATTTCTTATTAATACCCTGTTGCTTTGTTCTAGGATATGTGTGTGTGGGGGGGGGGGGGGGAAAAAAAACAAATTCCTACCTACCCTATTTTTTTAGCCATGTTACCAGAAACAACAATACATTTTTCTTTTGCCTAATGACACTAGTCTGAAATTCCCATATGCACTTAAACATAAAAAAGCAAGCAAGCTTGAAATAACAGTATGATTATATATAATGAAAAGAAAGTGGTGCGGGAAAAAACAACAGCAACAGGAATGTCCATGTGTGATACGTTATTAAATGCTTGCCTTATTCTCTTGCAAGGGCTGAAGAGGGTGGCAGCCAGAACCAGACTCGATGTGCCTGCCCCAGCAGCAAGAATGATGAGACGAGAAAGAGTGGATGGTGCTTGGAATGATGCAAGGGATGCCACAGAGGCTAGGCGGAGCAACCCCATGGCCCATCGATTACGGAGAATTTGCAGGAGTCCAGAGAATTCACACACAATTGGAATGAGCCAGACAACAGCAAAGGCTTCATAGCCAGAGATTTCCAGTTCATTTAGTGGGTAGAACCATATCATGGGCGCTAGAGCTTGGAAGATGCTCCAAAATACGTAGCCTGGAAAATAAACAAACTAGTTATAACACAATTGACCAATAATTATATCAGAAAATGCGGCAAAATTCTTGTCACAACTTACAAAAAAAGCACTAATTTGCTTGGTGGAGAAGGAATGTGGGATTTTCGGTTGTTTGTTGTTGCCGGGAACGCAGAAGTAGACGGTCGTTGTTTCTAGTGGTGGTGTCGGATCTTATTCTTCCATTTGACTGTCCACAACTAACTGATCATTCTGACAGGGGAGGAAGATGGGCCGATTGTGCGTCAGAAACTAGTTTCTGACCACAGCCACAAAAACCGACACACACAAAAAAGTTTTGAGACGCTCTCAATGCTGAAGTGGTCTTTGGTTTGCAGTTGGTCTTGAAGTTTAACCGCCTTGTCCTAGTTACAAGATTTACCATCAGTGCAAGGAATTACTGACCATTTACAGTGTCCCTGATCAGCGCACGTGCACCAATATCTTCAGAGAAACCCTTTTCCTCCAAATATTGTTTAGATGCATCGTCTTTCTTTCCTTTTGACGATTCTTTGCCGGCCTCAACTTGCGATTTGTTTCCTTTACCGGCCATCTTGAAAAAGGTGCACAAGAGTAGTTTCCCCTGCAAAAATGTTGCGGTGTTCCGCGATAGCTCATTGGAATACCCTCTAGCGCGTAAAATCGCCAACCAATGAATGCATGTGGAATAATAATAATAAATTATGTCACTGGCAATGTCGACCCCGAGGTACTTTGCGTTCAAGTCTGTGGTGGTATGGTCTAGCGTGTGTCCTTTCAGTTCAGTTGGAATTAAAACAAGGAGGAACGGCCGCCGGCCGGTCCCGGCCTGGCGCCGTCAGTCCCGGCCGGCTACAACTGAAAGTTGTTTCTCCAAATTTCATGTTATTTTGTCTGTTTTGTTGTTATTGTTG
>JACVVK020000048.1:2350000-2399769 GCA_018292915.2 Batillaria attramentaria | reverse complement strand
AAAAAAAGATAAATACTAGCGCATATACAGCAAATATTGAACTTATCATCTCCTCACTCTGAAGCGGACCCATGTGATTTCTTTTTGGTCTTCTTGGTTTCGGATGGTTTGGGGGGGAGGGGGGGGGGGAGTGAGTGAGTGAGTTTTTAGGGTTTGATGGGTGAGTTTTTAAGGCACTAGTTCGCGGCTGAGTGTGCCTGCACTACATGAAAAAAAAAAATGTTACGTTGGACAAAGGATGCAAACTGGTCTAAGGGGCGGTATAAACCAAGGACATGCAGGAGACGCTGCACCTTCATGCTAATTTATCGAATTCCTAATTACAAAAAAACGTAGAAAACAAACAACTAGGTAAATCAAAGATAAATACTAAGCGCATAAAACAGCAAATATTGCAACTTATCATCTCCTGGGTGCAATAAACCAGTTTGCAGCAAGTGCCCAACATTACTTATTCCTAACCACTGGTAGTGCAGACGTGAGTGAGGGGTTAAAAAGAAGAAATATAGATGAACGGGCCAAACTAAGAAATCAGATGAGAGATGGGAGGAAGGACAGGGCGGATAATTTGTGAGGTTACAAAGAGAAAGAGACAGGCGAATGGGCTGGTGAGGGATAGACCCTGAGAGGTAGAAAGGAAAATCCCTTAGGTGCCAATGAAAACAACATGCCTGGGATGCAGTTGGAGAAAAGACCACCCGAACATGTAACCTCCCCGCCATGAGGCGGTTTGGGAAAACAACACACCTGAGAGGGGTGCGTTGTGAAGGTCTTTCCTTGACATGTGTTCAGCAGCACCAGCAGGGAGCTGCAAACAAAGCCCGCTAGGGCGAAGACCAGGTGGGGGGAATCCAGTAAAGTCAGCCTTCAGAAATTACCCTCAGATGTCCCACTGGACCAAGGGTCAGCAGATACCCGCTTACTGACCTCCCCCCAGTGGAGAGTTAAGAGGGCAAACGACAGGCGAATGGACCAATGAAGACAGAAATAAGAGAAAGGAAAGAGAAAAAGGGGTGGGCAAGCTCAGCGAAATCAGCCCCGCTGTGTGAAGGTGAGCCCATGAGGCCGGGTGGGGGGGGGGGGAACGAGGGGGCATGCTTAGACTGAGATCCCGACCCCGCGCCCTGGGTCGAGGACCTAATGGTGCCAGGAATCCCCGACAGCAGCCTGGCACCCTGGGCCGCGGGACTTGCAATTGCAATAACCACCTCAGCGGTGGTCTGAACATGACTAGGTGACTTTGACTGACTGACTGGACGACAGGACACTTGGCCCGGAAACTGAAAGGTTAGGGAGGGGTGTCTGTCTGACAGGCCACCTCCTTCCCCTGCGGTTTGGAAGTGACAGCAGCAGAGTAGGATATGGATGTGGATGATGTGTGGGATGTGGAAGAGGCAGCTGAGGAAACAGACACAATCCCGCAAACTTCGGGGAAGGAGACCTTCTGCTCAACACGGATGCGCAGGATGGCGCATTCTCTTTTCACCTGGGGCAGTCCTTAGAGGAAGAAGGATGGGAACTCTTGCAGTTCACACAGGAGGGCGATGAGCTGCAGTCCTTGTCATCATGACCCTTCCCTCCGCACTTAGCGCAGGTTGACAGGATGCCTGCCCATGCACAAACCTCTGACATTTGAAACAGTGAAGGGGTAGTGGGATGAAGGCCTTAACCTTCACCCAGTAGAAGCCCACCCACAACTTCTCTGGTGCCGATGGTTGGCCAAAGGTACGAATGATTGTACCTGTCTTGAAGACTTTTGCATGGGTGGCAGCTTGAGACTTCAAGGCGTGGATGAGCTCCGCCTCCCCAACTCCGCCAAGGCCTCGTCACGGACCACTCCCCGAGAACTGTTGCGCGATCTATGGGGGGAAACAATGACAGGGAACTCTCTAATGGACTTTAGCTGAAGTAAGCTACTGGAGTGCCGCTTCCACTTGCATTCAACTAAGAGGTCTCCTGATCGAAGTCGTGAGGCATCGGGCCTCCCAATACAATTTTTCAGGGTCTCTCCAACGAGAAAAATGTGAAGGCGTGCAGCCTTCTTGCCCTCTGCCATGCTGTGAACAATCAAAAAACGGGGCCAGGTTTGTACAGGCTGAGGCTGGGACTGGAAAATGGGACCTGAAGCCTCCGCTCCGAGTTACTATCAATGTCAAAGTCGATATGTTTGACTCGCTTTCGGTTTGGTTTTTGTGAATTTGTGTGTGCCATGGTATTTTTGTGTTGTTTCATTCTCCAGGGTCCCCAGCCGCCACCGACTCCAACATGGGGATGCGCATAATGTCAGCGGTCTCCAGCTGACGCGCACCAGGGCTGCCCAGAAGATATACTAGGTGTTCCCCGATTGACCCATTCTGCCAGCGCCTTCTACTACACCACCAGGGAGAGAGGACCGCTGTCGTGTAGCACCAGAACTGATAACAAAGACCATCGCGTGGTGTACAGGTCTAAACTAACTACCAGGGAGTGACCAGAGCCGATTGACTAGGCAGGGTCGCCTAGCCTCCTGTCTAGGAGAATTCAAGATCAAAGCAGCGTGTCAGCACTACAGGGCGCAACCTGTAGGAGGCCTCAGCTGCCAGGATCCTATCCTCCTCCGACACAGGTCGCGGAGCACGGCAAACACTCTGTATCTTAAAGATCTAAGCTCCCAACAAAAAGCTTTCCGAAGTGTGAAAAAAATTTACAGAGTCAACCGTGCAAGCACAGTCAACTCTGTCACAGTTGCAGAGTTCACACAGTGTCCAGAAACACCGGCAAAACCGTGCCGCAAAGCTGCCCCCTCTTCCTGTCGGGCTCCGTCCACGCTACTGTGCACAACCCCATGCAACCCGGCTCATTATGTGATACGTCAGTTTAGACAGAGCGATGTTGGACATCGCGCAAACTATGCTACTACCGGTAAGTACACGTATTTGAAATCAATTCTGTTTCTTGCATAAACATTTTAGCTCGAGCTTGCAGGACCAAAAGTAAAGCCGCAAGTTGGAAATGCTGCCGATAAAACGTGCTTGGCAAATCAGAGTGCCCACGTGCTCTTCATTTCTCACACATCTCGTCAAATTTAAAAAAACAAACAAAACAAAAAAACTTACCGTCAACATTTGTTGGCGGCAACAGCACGGCATACGAGCAACACTGACCAAATTCAAAAGTGACACAACTAGTATGGGGGTCACTGCAGACTTGGTCATGACTGCTGCCATGACCACTGCACAGACGGACGAACACTGCGCGTTTTATCGGCAACAACATCTCCAAATTGCGGTTTTACATTTCATTCTACAAGCTCGACCTGAAATGTTTATGCAAGAAACAAATTTGCTTTCCAGTACGTGTACCTACCAGAAGTAGCATAGCTTGCGCCTTATCAGTCCAACATCGCTCAGTTGTCTAAACTGAGGTATCTGAGGCGTGGTCACATAATGAGCCAGGTTCCACTGGAATGTGCACAGTAGCGTGGACGGAGCCCGACAGGAAGTGGGGCCAATTTTTCGGCACGGTTTTGTCGGTGTTTCTGGACACTGTGTGAAGTCTGCAACTGTGACAGAGTTGACTATGCTTGCACGGTTGACTGTAATTTTTTTTTCACACTTCGGAAAGCTTTTTGTTGGGAGCTTAGATCTTTAAGAGACCACAGTAAGAAGAGCATGAGCTGCAAGACTAAAATGGGCCTTGCAGCAAACAGATAAGGCTACTGTAAGATATATAGGCCTGCAGGACTAAAATGGGCCCTGCAGGTTAGTGTATAGGGACCAGTCTAACACTGTAGAATATCTTCTACCAAGATGCCAGAACTGGATATGAACTTAAACCAGGAAGAACTGTATATCACATCTGATATCTTCAGTCTTCTCCGGACAGATGGCAACTCTTAGCAATTCTTTGCTTTTAGTATCAGCACTCCATGCTGGCCAGATGTGAGTGTGAGCGTGAGTGTCCTGTCGAACTTACATAGTTCTGCTCAACGCCGAAGACGTGACAACTTTGCGGCAGTCTTGAAATATAATTACAGCCGAACACGCTTAAGTCAAATTCGCAGGGGAAATGGATTTTTGTTCGACGTATCCGAAGTTTGACTTATCCGTGGCGACGGATAAGGTCGAATTTCGACTCTAGCTTCGAGTTAAGCGAGTTGCACCGTTTCACCCCTGGTTCGGTTTGGGAACTGAAATTTATTTTCCCTGGTCAACATGAGCTTACTGCTGCTGCTTTGGTATAGTTCGCCCCCTTGTGTCATTTGCACCTGCTGTAAATGCACTGCGGCCGTCTAAAAAAAACATAGCAATTGCACCATTACCACCAGGTAACCCCAACCCTAAACCGATCTAAGTAGGCGAACTCTACTAGATGAGTGTGGATGCGTTTGAATAGTTTGCCCAGTATGACCCACGGGTGCGAACTATACTGAGCCTTACTACTAGGATTTGTTACATTCAATACGCTCGTGTAGGCTGCCATGTCAGGGAATCTCCGTAGCTATTTTATTCACTTTGAAATCACTTTCAGTTCAGAGTATTGGCTTGGTCTTACCATAGTCACACATGCAATGCAGAGGAAGGAGAAAGCCAAGTTTTTTCTGATGGCTGTTTCGTTCTGACATGAAAGCTGCCTGGCACCAACCGGTGATAAATTTCCAGCTTATGTTTTCTTCTTCTTTTCTAGTTTAACTGACTCTTATACTGCTTGTAAGATCAGCAGCGTCATGTGTGTGTGTGTGTGTGTGTGTGTGTGTGTGTGTGTGTGTGTGTGTGTGTGTGTGTGTGTGCGCGCGCGCGCGCGCGCACGCGTTCGCAGTCATATGATCGCATGTGCACAATAAATTCTAGTGAAAAAACATATAAACACACGCAGTCAAATAGCAGAAAGATCCAACTCTAACTGACGGCACCAACCGGCAAACTCTCTCTCTCTCTCTCTCTCACACACACACACACACACACACACACACACACACACACACATTTCACACACCAGGAATAACTCACTGCTTACCCTCCGAATCCGACGGCAAATCACCACCTTAACACTGGCCACAGAAAACCTCAGAGATCAGGGGCACAGGGTCAGATCTTCCACCTAGCTCTGTTCTTGCACGTGTTTCTCGCCAATTTCGTGTTCTACCACCCAAGATAACCAGCCCTAAGGCCCGCAGGACATATAACGCTGTCAACCTGTACTTGCACGGAAAATGTAAAATCTCCGTGCAAGCCGTGTTTTGGCGCTGATGTATCAGAAGTTCAAAACGACAAAAAGAAATTCCGTGCCAGTGACTGGTACGACTTATCCGAGGCTAAAATTGCAGATTTCGTTTGACATAACCGAGTTTTGACTTATCCGTTTTTGAGTACTCTTATCCGTGGAAACTTTAGTCATACAAAGAGCAAGTTTGGCCGGGAAAAACTTTTTGCTTCGACGTATCCGAAGTTCAACTTAAGCGTGTTTGACTTAAGCGTATGGGTCTGTACATGGTTGAGAAAATGGCTGAAGTGATTCCGTCTGATGTATGATGCAATAAACGGGTCACTACATGTCACACACACAAAGGGAAATACTTTTCGCAAGTGGGAAATAGCTAGTCTAGATTCTGCTAGTGTCTACCATCAGACCGTGAAACGTATATATATATAGTTTTCATGGTCTTTGATGAGACTCGGAAAACATGTTAGCAGAATAGGTTACCACTGACTTGAAACGTTTTGCACGATACATAAATTTCCTTCTTTTCTAAACCAACAGAAGAAAATATACATACCACTGCTGAAACAGCTTCAGATTTCACATTCTTCGCATAGAAATGTGGAACCCACGGCAGATGAAGTACTGTGTCCATACAGTTTGTCAGTCTTCTTGAAGTCTGTAGATTTCTTACAGGTTGTCCAACAAATCGGTCTACGTTCAGGGATAGTCAAAAACTTTCTGAGTTCTTTTCCTTGGTCTTGTGTCAGTTTTAAATCTGAAATCGCATGTGCAACATGGCAGGGAATGCTGATCACAATCATAGAGAAGGGGATTCCCTCGGTAACGTAGAGCCCGGATGGAAGAACATAAATTATGATGATATTACCTAAAATTCCCGGATGAGGTAAAGGAAATTCCACGGATGGGATGCTTTGTTTCTACTAAAAACCAGGGGACTGAAGCGAGAAGCACCTTGCAACAAAAAATTAATAAAAAAAAAATAACGGCACAATTTTGCCCGTAAACATAGGTATTTTTTGAAAGCTGAGACACTGCTGAATCTGATGAGATGGTTGTTTTTGACATCTTTTGACCTTTTTTTGTGTGTGACAGTTGGGCTTTAAGCAGGCTATCACATGAGGACCTATGAAAAATGTTTTCATGAATACTCAGCCCCAATCAACAGCGGGCAGGTGGGAATTTGTATAACTCCACAGCTGTCTGAACCTGAGACATACCATCATGGTAAGTACCTTGTGTCATCATCAATTATTAACTGCTTACACTAGTTACAGCAATACCTGGTTTAAAGTTATCCATCTGCTTTTACTTTCAGCAGCAGACATTTTGCCAGGTACTTTAAACTACATGTACTTCAGTAATTTTCAAGTTATTGCCCTGACAAGAATATGGATCAGAAATCTGTACAAGGAACAACTCAAAGCCAGTGTACTTCTTCTGTGTGTATGAGGTACTACGATAAAAGTTTCTTGAAAACAGTTTGGAAAATGTAAGGTATTGACCGAGATAAGCACAAACTCTCACAGCTAAATAAGAAATGAAGAAGAAAAAAAATCACATGTACTTTCACAACACTGAAGCAGCACCAACAGCTGACAATGAAAATTAGTAACATCCGCAGCTAGTACATTTATTTACAATGATGAGTCATTCCAAAAAGCTGTGTATCACTTCAGGGTCCTGTCTTCAAAGATTAATGTTTCCAAAACTACACAGGTTACAACTTTGACATGACTATCTCTGAAAAAAGTACTGGACAGAGAGATAGCGTTCACAAAATAAAGCAAACACATATCAAATTTATGTGACTTTCTGTTAGAAATTTTTTTTTTAAATGTGCCTAAAATTGTGTAACAAAGTGTGACAGAATAATAATATTTAATAGGTCTTATAAAGCGCTAACAATCTGCTCATAGAACACTCAGTGCGCTACACACACACACATTCTCACGCATAGATGAAACATGAAACACTAAGTATGAGTGCGGGGGGGGGGGGGGGGGGGGGGGGGGGGGGGGGGGGGGGGGGGGGGGGGGGGGGGGGGGGGGGGGGGGGGGGGGGGGGGGGGGGGGGGGGGGGGGGGGGGGGGGGGGGGGGGGGGGGGGGGGGGGGGGGGGGGGGGGGGGGGGGGGGGGGGGGGGGGGGGGGGGGGGGGGGGGGGGGGGGGGGGGGGGGGGGGGGGGGGGGGGGGGGGGGGGGGGGGCCTGTGATTATTGTCGCTTCTCACAGCATAAACAAGTAAACATCTGTAAATATACATGCAACTGTACTTTTGGGAAATTTTACATGAATACATTTAGCTCATATTTGTGGGCGGTTATCAAAACAGATGCAGACATAATCTTTCATATCTAGCTGTTTCAACATTTCTTATACATGTACCTGTCAAACCATGTAATGATGTATGTAAACTTCCTACATGCTACACCAACAAAACACCTGGATTTGGCAACAGTACATGATTTCGTTTTTCATCAGTTTTGTCAGCTTTTTGGTACACAGCTTTTTGAAATGACTCAGACTGCTATTGTTACTTTCTGTAGCACAACACAACACAACATCAGTAAGGACAGCACTTTTAACAGATACACTACAAATCAGTTTTCAAGGGGTTTTTTTGCAGCAGAAGAAAGTTCAAACTTTGTAAGTGGACTCCAGTTATTGTAGGAAAATGGACAGAGGATTTTGAAGGGTGTTTGACTTAAATTAATGTACATTTGAAAAAAAAAAAAAAAAAAAAACCAGGAGGATAAACCATCATTGTGCTCACATTACAAAACATAGATTACGAATTTGTCCAAAAGTGCTCTGATTCTGCTCACATCCAGCTACCAGAGCAACCACATAATGGCACAAATATACTACTTTGCTACTGCTGCACTCACATGCTGACAGGGGACCCTTTCACAGTTACCACACAAAAAGAAGGTTCACTGCCTGTGGTTTCTGATGCTTTAAGAATGCAAACATTGAGAAGAAAAGGCTGGAATTTCAGAGAAATGGTTCAAGCGCAGTTAGTCAGTTAGTTAGTTAGGGCTTAACTCTCAGCAGTTCTTTCCCTTGAATTTCAATCACCCGTGATCGATGCCTACAAGAGCTGACTGTGATAAAATAATTCCCTGTGAAAGTGTTTTCTTGCCTGTGGTTCATTAAAATAATGTTTATGGCGTATGTGTGAAAAAATTACAAGTTTCTGATGAAGAAAATTATTTAGAAGCACCGCAAAGAACTACAATGCAATGATCCTTCGTCCGTCATCTTGGAAATTTGGCAAGTTAGTTTACTCTTCACTGTCATCCGTTTTGCGCCTGCTATGAGACTTAGTGATAAGTGACACATACCTGTGTTTTCAGGAAAACAGGAACTGTACCGGCCCCCGTAGTGTAGTGGTTAGCACTTCGGACTATGGACCGGGAGACCCGGTTCGAGTCCCAGCCGAGACAAGCGGGATTTTTCCTACCTAGGTCGGCTCCTACCCAGAGCGGGGTGCTATGGGCCCAATGGGGAGGCTGTTGCCACACAGCCGAGCTTCACCCACTTCACGGGTGCGACTTTGGGGGTGCTTCCCTTGGTATGACACGTCTTATGATGTGGATGATTACACGGCCGGCACCGCAGGTGCCGTAGTTCCCGAGCCTGGTTAATGCCGGGATATTTATGACAGGAAGCGTGGAATGCGGCCCTGTCCCGCAGTCCCAAACCACATGGACCTCCGTAGCATCATCTTACTATCATCCTCATCTCCATCATCATGCATAATTTTAAAAAAAAATTGTCCCAGCTTCCGAGTCCTCCGTGGGTTCCACCCATGACCTGGGAGGAACACCACTGGAGCTGGCAAAGAATTAGGACAACCAAAAAAAAATTAAAAAAAAAAAAAGGAACTGTCTCCTGGATTTCCATTCTAGTGGCTGATGTGAACACATCTGCTTTCACCTGTTCATACCTGTTCTCACCTGTTCATAAATACTGTGTGTTTTGTCAGTGACAGCTGAGCCTGAAGTAAACACAGGTCCACTGACTCAAAATTTCATTACATATGTATGGTGAAAATTTGTTTTATGAGGGTTTTAGTATGACTTCATGCAAGTGATCCTGTTTTTTGCATTGATGACAGGTGTTAATTACAACATATAAATGTTGTATAAATGGGCCTAAATTTGGATATGTGCTGCAAAACAGTTGCATTTTATGGAAAATTACAGTTTAGCTAGAACAACTTCATATCATGGAATTTTTGTTCTCTGAGTTTTTGCACTTTTGTGTTTTGTCTAGAAAAATCTATTTTTAGCGACAAAGTCAAAGGTTGCCATGCTTACCTCAAGCATACGTATGCCAACCTAAGGTATCATAAGCTGTATGAAAGAGCAATCATTTCTGAGCTGACTGATATGCAACATGACCGGATTGGTAAACAATACAATGCATAAAGGTGACTTGAAGAAAAATATGCGAAAAACAATAAAAAGTACCGTGGAAGGCAAGAACTGCTGAGAGTTAACGCTGTGCAGGTTCAAACAGCAGCGATAATACATGTTAAAATTTCTTCTTCACAAAGGACTCTGTGTAAGTTTCAACTCAATATGACACATAAGAGGAAAATTCACACAACTTTCAGGGAACTTCGCTCAGGTTATCAAACTGAGTACTGCATGGGCAGAACAGTAAGCTACTGCATGGGACTCGGATAAATCTAAGATAAATCAACTACAAGTATTTTTTTACACACACATACACAGATATATGACTTAGTGCCAAGAGGTCACTGAATTCTGACAAATCCTTAAAAGCAAATAAAATTGTACTGAAACCTCTAAATGTATTGCGATTTCTTGTGTGGGTACACCAGATTTGATGAAGCAATGTGGCATTTGGTTGGCAGAGATTACAGTTTTCATGATATCTTTCCTCAATCAGGCTGGGGAATTAATGAGAAAAAACAACAACAAAAAAAGACTAAAACCAAGGCCGGGGTGCCAGGGCACCGCCCTTTTGGGGGTGGGGAGGCCTGCCGCAGGAACAAGCTGTAACAATTTCACAGGCACTTAGTGGCATCTCCTGGCACCAAAATTATTAACTTGCGCCTGGATTGCTCCCATCCAAAAACTTTTGTGCCTATCAGTCTATGTTGCTGATTTTGTGAGACCGGGTATACTCGGCCCCTACCCACTGATATTTTCCCGGATTAGTTTTCTTTTTTCCCTTTTTATTTTCATCCCGCCTTCCCTCTAGCTACCCTTGTCACCCCTTTACCCGCTAGCTATCCGGGCCTTGACTAGGAACCATAACTCCACAGCGATTGTCGTTCCTGATGATGTCTCACAGTAGCCGAAATTAGTTGTGTTTCTGCTCGGACTTTGGGGTTAAATATCTCGCCGTAGCATTAACCTATTGAGAAACTGATTAGTCCAGTGGAACCAGCGAAGTTAGATCTTTTTAAATATGTTTAGTTTTGCGACAGATGTTTGGTTTGAAGGAGTGTAAGTAGCGATTTTGTGGTTTATCACCATCAAAACTCTGTCTGGTAAAGCTGTTTATAAGCTCATAGTAACATAACCCTAGCCCCGATTTAGTCCCAACCTACATCCTTTAAAAACCCTTTTCTTGCAGTTTCATTTGGTTTAAACCCGATCGGCCTAGGCCTAGTAGATTGGCTGCAATCTACAAATTACTGACCCCTAAGAAACACAAATCTACCCTCTTTTCCCCGTTGCCCCAGGCCTTCCCGAGGGCCGGGGTAGCCGCTCCCTTTGCGGCCCGGGCCCCGCCTATATAAGCCGATTAGTCCCCTGGCCATGCGTAAACAGACTGAGGCACTGAAAAACAAACTCAGACCAGGCATCTGAAAGCCAAGCAGAGATCCTCTGACGTTGCCCAAAGCTAAGCAAATCAGCCCACACTCACCCCAAAGACACTCGCCCAGCCAAGCAGCCAAAGACACATGCCAGGAACAACTTGTCCTTAAGGGCCAAAAGCCATAGGACGTAAAGCAAGCTAATGATGATGATGATGATGATGGCCATGCGTCTTTCAGATCGAGTGCACGTGGCCAGGGAGGACGTCGCCAGTTTAGTGTGCTGTTGTAGTTATTTTCTTCTTCGTCAAGCCACACTCGTAGGAGAGACCGCTGCACGTTTCCATTTTTGTCATTTTAGTACCGTGGCCCGTGGCCGTATATATCATGAATCCACCTTCAAAGTATCTTGAACTGTTTCTATTGTTCAGAGTAATTTTGAAATGTTCCATTGTTGATCTTGGTAATTGCTGTTTTGTCAGTTTGATCTATTTTACTGATCTGATTTCATGTGTAAAATGTTATTGTTCTAGTGCTGAATCTTTAACTAGCAGCCAAACGGGCATTTTCATTCACTGATGTTTCCCTTTGTTTGGCTAGGCCGTAATCCCTCCCTTTTCTCCCCACGTGGCCGTGCCTTTGTTTCCCCCACTTTCCGGCCCATTGTGTAGTCGATCGTTGTATTGTGCGGGCACTCTAACTGTAATTTGACTGAATTGTCATACCCCTTCATTCATTGATCATAAGCAGATGTTTTTAGTCGGCCATTTAGTCTCTTGAATGTAACAGTTAATAGACAGCTCTCTCTCTCTCTCCCTCCTATACGTCGTGTGCTGCTTTAGTTATATAGTTATATCTGCTGTTATGCCATTGTCGGTCAGTCAGTTGATGATTACTTTTTATGATCACTGATGATGTTACTTATTATATTTTGTTTTGTCTTTCCAGGCACTGTTTTCCTTTGGGGTTTTTGTGGGGGTTTTTTTGTTTTGTTTTCCTGGATGTAAATAAACCAACGCAAGTCAAAGCAACCGCTGCGTTGAGTCCCTTGCCTGCACACGGTGACATTTGCATAAAAGTTTCTCATCCACCCTCTTTCCGTTTTTGTGTGTCTGTCTGTTTGTTTTGGCTGAAACTTCCTTTCTGGCTCATTTGTGTATACAAAACAGCTTGTATGGCCTTGACCTCGACTCAAACAGACCAAGAGTTATTCTCTAAGGAACAGAGGGATTAGCCCCCTTCACACAAATCTGAGAAAAGAAAGTGACAGCAAGTAGCAGGAAGAGGGCTAATCAGACACTGAGCTCCGTATGATACCGGATACTTGTGCAACACATCTTCCACATCTGCAGGCACAGGGCGGTCTGGCAGACGTTGGTAGAACCTCCCAAAGGCCATCTGCTGGCTCCAGCAGACAGCCTTCATCACGATTCATCACGTGCCTCAGCAGTGTCCAAGACAGCACTGGGGGAGTGAGAATCGTACGTGAGGAGAGACACTGCATGCAGAGGGAGCGGCCTCTATCACAGATCCGTCACCACAATGGGTGACATCCAAGAAACAGCCGAAGGGTGAACTGATCACCATCCGGGACTTGTGCTGCACACCAGTGAAGACTGAGGGGCAGCCTGTACATCGGAGTGAAAATAGTGGCGGAAACAGACGTGGGAGAACAGGACTGTGGACTCGCTTAAGGTTGGGGGGGGGGGGGGGGGGGGGTGAGGGGGGTTAGCGAGCGAGTTTTTAATGGCTTAAAGCCACACAAGCACCAAAGACTAATTCGCGGCTAAGTGTGCCTGCACTACGAGAAAAAAACAAAAATGTAACGTTGGACAAATGATGCAAACGGGTCTACGGGGCAGTATAAACCTACTGGACATGCAGGAGACACTGCATCTTCATGCTAATTTATCGAACTCCCGTTTACAAAAAAGCATAGAAAACAATTACTACTAGGTAAAACAAACATAAATACTAAGCGCATAAACAGCAAATACTGCAACTTATTATCTCCTAGGCGCAATAAACGAGTTTGCAGCATATGCCCAACATTTACTTATTCCACTGGAAGTGAGTGAGCGGTTAAAACAGAAGAAATATAGGGTGAAAGGGCCAAACTTAAAAATCAGCTGAGAGATGAGAGGAAGGACAGAACGGCTTATTTCGGGAGATTTCAAAGGTAGAGAGAATGCATTCCTGTTTTTCAAGTTGTTTCTCTATAGAAAAAGAACTTCATGGGATGGAGCAGATTTCATGCGCACAGCAGCAAGTTTCAGTGATAGGCTGTGACGATTCTCCAGACAATCCATACTTTCTTGCACACAGTGCCTTAACAAAATCTGCATCATTGACACCTTACATGCACACTACGCTGCTGCGTTCTTTTTGGCGGGAGTCATGTGTGTGTGTGTGGACAGATATGATCATGGCTATCTCCTAAACCACCTTGTTGGAGGGCTTTTTACTTTGAGATGAAACTCATATTCTCCAGACGCACCTTTCACGATTTTTCTCGTCGCATTTTTAGAAGAGTTTATCACCCATTTAAAGAAATCGGTCATGTTACATTTTTGGACAAAAAAGTTGTTCAAATGCCTTCATTTTTTAGAATTCGGAAGTTCATCCAGTTATACTGAATAGGTACGTAGCACAGCTCCATAGCTCATTTCTGAGGTAGGGATGGTTTGCACATAAGGCCAACTATCTATGAAAAAGACTCCCATCAAATTACTCATCATCCTGGCGCGTTTGTAATGCGTGACTACTGCACATATGACAGGAACTACTGCACTGTTATATCTTGAATATTAAGAATAACAGAGATTTTAGCTAAACAGATTTTTACAAGTTTCTGCGAGAAGCATCGGTCCAAAGAGTTTCAATTTCGTGATTTCATAGGTACAACCCAAGGTATTCACATCCATGTTTCACCAGCCCTCTAGATCTTCCAGAGTTTATGTAAAAATTAATTCAGTCAGGGAAGTCACAAAAGAAACAGGGAAATCACAAGACATGAACAAGTATCCTATGTCAGATAACCGGCGTGAGGCTGACGTCAAATGCTTAGTTCACAGACAAAATTTGTAAATATCGTCACTGCCCCCGACATTTTTGCCAGCCCTCTAGATCTTCCAGATTTCATGTAAAATCAATTCAGTCGGGGAAGTCACAACACCAACATGAAAATCACAAGACATGAACAAGCATCCTCTGTCAGTCGGCCTGTGTAAGGCTGACGTCAAATGTTTAGTTCACGGAATTGACATCTCTCTCTCTCTCTCTCTTAAGATCTAGTTCACGGAACTGACATCTCTCTCTCTTAAGATCTAGTGTCTTTGGTAGGTCTTACAGACTTGAAGTGTGAAAGAAAAAGAAAAACAAACAACAACAAAAACAAACTCCGGCAACAATAACAGCAAAACAGAAAAAACAGCATGAAATTTGGAGATACAACTTTATGGGATGGTGCAATTCCTCATTGTTTACAATATTAATGTTACACCTCCCAGGGTCATTTATGAGGCCCACCTTTTGGCACTAAGTCAAATACGTTTATCTAGATGAAGCAAGCAGCAGCAAACATCTGAGCCTCTGTTCATGCCACAGGCAGCTGGTGGACCAGGCCACTCTAGTGTTAAATATATACACTGTACATACATGTACAAAGACCTAAGATGGATCATTCTCTGTCTCTCTCTCTCTCTCTCTCTCACACACCGTGAAGCTTCAGCAAAAGTAAAATCATTTGTATAATGACTTCTCTCACACGCTCTCTTTGTCACATGGGAAAGAAAACATGCTCACCTTTGCACAGCCTTTCCCCTCAGTAAACTGCATTATATCAATTTAATTGTGAAACAATAATTTAAATAAGATTGCATGTGTGTTAGAAACCCGCAAAGTAACAAATGCTAATGTGTTTTCAGTATCTGTTTCTTTGTTTACCTTGTAGGCTCACAAATTGTTTGGAGCTTTGTTCAGATCAGCTTCATCACTTTTCCAGAGTAAAGCCAACAGAGGAACCAGAATTGTCAAACCCTGCTAATGTCCCAGATATGCAACTTCTCAGACTTCAGTACAAATTACCCATTGGCTTCATAGTTTTGACTCATGTCAGTCATCACCACTAAGCTGCAGCACGTGCGAGTGGTAGTCAGTGTGCAGTGATTATGAGGTGTTCACTGTGGTGATGCAGTCTGCTAAGATATGTATGAACCTGATCGACGCGCAAAGCAAAGCAAAGCACATCAAACACCGTGAATGATCTCTCTGTTTAGATACTTGAAGAACCCTTCCACATCCTAACTTAATGGCATCTATAACTGCTGCACAAACGTACTTCTAACAGTAAACAAAAACAGACAGCCAGTGCACCAAGTTAGAGCTAGTTCACATGGACAACATGCATCGGTGTAACATGTACGTCATGCACACTACACTGGTGGCCAGTTTCCAATGAACAGATAATAGCACTTTACTCTGATCATCAGCTAAACCAATGTTTACTTACAATTCTGACTTTAAAAAACAACAACAACAACAACAACAAAACCCACCAAAACCAAAAAAAACCCACCTAACAACAACAACAGAGGTATCATGTAATGTTTTTGTCATCCGGCTGCTATGAACAATCCTGGCTGTAACTGATGAAATTGAACAATGAGCATTTTACCTACAGTGGAGACCCAAGCAGAAGTATCATTGAGATATATGTGTTTTAGACTACCAGACCAACAGCTGATACACCAAACTGAACATACACACAAATTCATACACATACTTTGTTGGGAGCTTGTACAGATATCCACGTCCATCTGTATTCCATACAATGACACGATCCATGCTGAGAAAGTGACCTCCAGCCCAACGCTCTCCACAGCGGTTGGACTCCGAGCACAGCAAGGTAAAGTCACTGGCATCATAGATCTGTGACAAAATTTAAAAGGAAAAACTCCTTTACTTCCAAATTCCAAGAAATGTTACGTTTGCTGCACGTCACATTCCCAGTAACAGCCCTAAAACGTGTCGCTGTCAACCAATATGATCAGTACATGTATGGTGAACTATTAATTTCTCCTAAAGGAAAGTGAGGTAGCGCATAGCAAAAGCAAAAACTGACGTAACTAATATTCACAGCTTGTTCAAAGCAGCCTTTTGCCACTGCACCAGAATGTCTTCTGTTCACATCACCTTTTTTTTTTTTAACATGCAGTTGCCTGTGGCCAATGTTTGACTATCTGCCTGCCCATTCATACTCATGTGTAAACATTTTACAGTGTTATTCGTCTTATTTCACACAAGATCTGACCTGCCTAAAATCACTCTTGAAGATTTTTGTCAGTCTGTACCCTTTTTTTTATTTATTTATTTTTTTAATAGTAACAGCTTGTTGTCTTGAGAACCTGGCAAGAGTACTTGTCGCTGTGTTGAATGCTAATCTCATCAACAAGCTACTCTAACCCTTTGTGATAAAAATGCACCTGTTTTTTTTCTAAGTTTCAGAAAATATACACTTATGTAAAAGTCCATAAGCAAACAAATTTATATGTATGCTGCTTTTTGAGACGAAACCAAGAACATATTTTTGTTTTGCTGTTATCTGGTCTACTTTTTCTGTATACATGTACATCAGGAATTTTGTTGAAATTACATGTAAATCAAACTGCCCAGTCCCTTTTTCTCATTTTGAAATATTTGGTGCACAGTTTCACTGAGATTAATTATGCTTTGCAAAATGACTGTTTAGTGTTATGGGCTAATTGGTGTCAGGTAGGGCAAGACAAAAACAGGTGCATTTTTACTGCAAATGCACTACATGCTGGTGTGGAAGGTTCCACACACAGTGCTACTGAGTACTGATACAACGCTTCACCAATCTGAGAAGCTCACATCACTTACATTTCCTCTTACATCACAAAGAGGAAACTGTGTGCTCTTGAAACAAATGACAAGGAATGATGAATCATAACCTGAACTTTTCAAAATCTACAAACTTATTTTTCCCTCTTTTCAGCTAGTATCACAGCTGGAGAATTCTGCAGAAACTACAAACAAATCTGAACAGCAGGAAAGTCTACTCATTATTATTTAGCCTACAGCTTATGCAATAATGACATGGCAAAAGAGCAACTTGAGCCATCTTGAAAAGTACAAAAAGTTACCACTAAATCATATGATAAGAACAAGCAGATTGAAGCACATTCACTGGCTGCATGACTTGCAGGAGTCAGTACCAGTGACCACTATATGCTTAGCCCTGAAAAAGGACAATTTGGATTAATTTGTGAGTTTATCTTACTGTACTACACTGCTGCTAAGCATAAAGCATGCCCTTTTCAGCAGAAAGCCAAATCAAAACATGCAATCACGTGAAAACAAACACCAAATCATCCACTGCTTGTTTTCCTAAACTCCAAGGTAACGAACTCCTGGTTTAGCCCTTGAGTTCTGTATGGAACATTTAGCATACTGGTGCATGCATGAAGGCTAGTGATTTAGGAGGCTGGAGACAGCACTCTGCAAGTCATTGCACACTATACCCCAATGTCCTTTAATCGGTACATCTGACTGACAAAATCCCCAGATTTAGTACTGCACAGTGTTGGTGATGCTATAGACTGCTGTGATGGGTTTTCTGACCCAACAACAATGTTAAGGCCTGACTCAGTATACTCACACATATAGTGCGACCAGGATACATTGAACAATGTACATATATACATGTACATATATGGAATATGATTTTTTAAAAACCCACAATTGTTGTAAGACAGTTTGTTTGTTTGTTTGTTTTCAAGACTAGAGGCAGCAAAGTCATGAAAACAGTTATAATGTCCAAATGGATTGCTTCATTCGTGAATAGAGGCATTTGCCTGCTGTGAACATCAGGCTTCATTTTGATGGGAGGTCAGGTTTCATGAGGACTTTGGCTCAGCGCTACCTGACAAGAATGATTTGATGCAATTTTCAAATTGTGCCTGTTAATTAGGACAAACTTTTCGTAAACGTGTGGCAAAGTTGTAAACTTGACTAAAACAACATATTTGGCCTCAGACAGCATTTAGAACTTCATGCACTTGGAACTACTGCATCCAGAAAGTACAGGAGCACCTGTCCACGTATGACCTCGAAAAAGACACATAAATGGCTAATTCAACTGAGAGAAAAACAAAAACGAGATCGGTGAAAGGTGGCATGTAGTTTTAGCATTAGCGTACTACCCATTTCATATTGTGTGTGCACAGCGTTCACTCATTTCCGGTTCTCCAAGGAATAAATTTGATGTGGCACATAGCCCAAGTGAACAATAACATCACGTTTTGAGGAAACAAATGCAGTAGCCCAAAGATACTCTCGAACATGAAATTTGAGTTCATCTGTACACCTGTATTAAAACTTACTTTTGTTGCTTATAAAAATGCCTGTTTGTGAAATGAAAATTTTTTGGTCTTTTCAAAAGATGATAGTGTTGTGAGTAGTTTTTCCCTTCACCCTGGTAGTGCTGAGCCCAGAATATTCCAGACTACCTCTATGTTTTTTTTTCCAGCATGACCATTAATTCAGAAAGAGTTTTAAAGAGTTTTCTCACTTTCCTGACATCAATGAGAAGTGTTAAAACAGTTTTGTTTTTTTACATATCAGCCAAGAAAAAATAATTTTGGCATTGGTAACAAGAAAAGTTACCAAGTTCATAAAGTTAAAAAAAATAAAAAAATAAAAACCTCAAACAAAATCTCATGACACTTCATATGGTTACATTAACCATACTGAAAATTTCATCTCTTATGGTTAATTTATTTTTATGTTGTAAGCGGTTTCCAAGGCGCCTTTGAATAATTGTGCATAGTGTAGTTTCTTTAATTCCCAGATAAACTGACACCAACAGTGCATCAATCATGTGTTGATGTATATACACATTGGTATTGTTTTCATCAAGCCAACATGCCAGTGCAAGTGACAAGGCACTGTTTGACACCCCCCCCCCCCCAAACGGAAGTTAAAATCATGTGGACTGGCCCCTCTAGTGATTAGCCCTTCAGACCACGGAGCGGAAGGCCCAGGTTCGCATCCCAACTGAGGCAAGCAGGATTCTTCCTAACTAGGTCGGCTCCAACCTAGAGTGGGCGTGCTATGGGCCGAATGGGGAGGCTGTTGCCACACATCCAAGACTTATCAACTTCACTTTGGTAGTGCTTCAACTGTTAAGACACATCTCATGATGTGGATGATTACATGACCAGCACCAAGGGTGCTGTAGTTCCTGGGCCTGGTTAACACCAGGATATTTAAGGACAGGAAGCATGGAGTGTGGCTCTGTCACGTAGTCTCAAACCACATGGACCTCCAACAATTTCCCAGCTTCGAAACCCTCCATGGATTCCACCCATGATCTGGGAGGAATACCACTGAAACTGGCAAAGAGTTGAGGGGGAAACATTTACGTGGGGTAAAGTACCTTCCAATCAAAGACATACCTGGCATTCAGATTCCCAAAAGGGGTCAGGATTATATATTGTGCAAAACAAACAGGGTTGTACCCAGTAATACCACTTGGCCCCTCAAATTTGACACAGGTACTGGAACTCTCTTCTAAGAGTATGAGCAAGGGTGCACAGTATTGACGTTTACCTGTAAATGTAACTGCACTGCCTGCCATCTACACAGTCTTGCATATGTACAAGTATTCTGTCTCTGAACGTCTACCTTTGTTCTGCACATCACTTCGCAGTTCAAATGCTCAGCTTCCAGGTGATCCCAGAAACTGACCACCCAAAAAATTGGCAAATAGACAGAATAGCAGATACTCCCTCACCCCAATCTGTTTATGGCAAAGGTTACTTCATCTCCTCAATCAAGACAGCAGCAGATTTGATGGTATGAACATCATTTCTGCCAAACAGGCTGCTGTCAAGGTGACTGCATGCAAGTGATGTGAGTTAGGGAAAGTAAAGTAATAGTGGAGTGAATGGGTGAAATGGAATAAAAATACAACTACACACAAAAAAGTAAAGGCACCACATGGATGATACTGAGAGGCAATAAAGTGGAAAAGGAGTTTTGTGGATTTTTCAAGTGCTTCCCTCACTGGTTCAAGAATCCTGGAACAATACCCGATCATCCTGGTTAAGCATGATTACCCATAATGCTTTCATCCCCATCTTCCAATGGCTACCAGAGTGAAAAGACTGAAGTTGAATTCACCAAAACAACTGTCTGGCAAATTAGAAGACAAATTGTCTTTCTTTCACAATAAGCAAAGTTGTCATGCTCTTTCGTGTTCCATGTGTTCTTGCACCCTTCCAGCATCAAGACTGATGGTGATACCAACAGGGAGTGACTAAACTTAAAGTAAAAAAGACCAACTTGACTGACACACTGTTAGGAGACAGCATCTGTTGTTATTTGGTTGTTGTTTTTTATTTACAAGCACAGGCCAGCCATGAATTTCTGATGTGCGTGTATCAAAATAAGGTTTCAAAACTAACACTATGCAAACTCTGTTTAGATCAACAGTTTCTGAGATACAGTGTACTGCAGTTAAAAAACGGAACAAACAAAAGCAAAAACACAAACAAAAAACAAACCCACACACACTCTAACAAACAAAAAAAAGACAACAGAAGAATGATTAGACAAGCAGAGTGACATGACATTCCGGTGATGGTTCCTCTTATTATGACAAACAGGTTATGGTACAAGTGTATCAGCATCACAAAAACCACAACTAATATTGAAATTTTGGTCAAAGTCTTTTAAAGTTCACAACAGATGTCAAAACCCATTTTCCAAGCTATGTCTTAGGAACAATGTCAACAGCCTTCTATTTGAGGGTCTAGTCTTGAAATATTCAGATCAAGTATATATAAACCTGTACATGTATGTACAATGAAGGATTGTGATGAGAAAGAAGTCTGTGAAAGTGTTTGCATTTTCCTGCCTCTCAGTATAACACTCATGTGTGCATTTGGTATGTACATTAGTTATGACTAACGTATCAAAGCAAACTGAAACAAACATTTTATTCACCATCTCCAACAAGCATGTCAGATAATTACACGTCGAACATGTGCACATCTGATGACTTTGGTAAGACCAAAGCTTACTGGGCTCAAGCACTTTGTGAGAAAAAACAAACTTATCAGCACAAGTACTCACACCCATGTTGTTTGGGCTTTCCTTTTCTCTTTGTTTTAAAGGGTAGCAAGTTAACAGAAGCTGCATCTGCTCCAACTCAAAACTGCTCTTTTGAGATATAATATGGTTGTAGGTAGCATCAATAACTCTCCCCACAATCTGACCACACAAGCGGAATACCGGCATTTATTTCACTGTCAGAGCTTAATACTGTGCAACCAAATGTAACATTTACTTCTAAATGTCGTCACGGTAGTTAGTACACTAGCACTTACTTTTCTATATGCATCCATTATGGCCAAAATGCTACACGAACTTCATGAACGGACAAACCAAAGAAAACAATGAGGTACATGTATGTACATGAAACATTTTTACACAGTGCAAGCATTTGTGTTGGTTCTTGAGCAAATGCATATGCATATAATCCCATGAATGCTTTAGACCAGTAATCAGATCAGCAAGAACAGTTGCTTGAGACCAGTATAATTGTAAGAGAAGCAGAATGGTATTAATGACAGCAGTACTACAAGTGTCTAATCCCAGCACCCAAGATAAAATTTTCCAATGGCACACAGCTAACATTGCAAGCAAACCAAAGTACATGTAATGTGTACATGCAGATTTTTTCAAGACTGGGCTTTTTTCACAAAAGAAAACATAATGACCCAAAACTTAGCAAATTCTACAGGAATTACTTATGCTTCTATGCACATACAACAGATGGAATGCAGCTGACTTATGAGCAGCTATGTACATTGGAGATCCCTCTGCTGACCATGCATGTCTACTTTCAGTGCCGGATTTAAATTAAAACTGCGAAGACCTGGTAAAGGCAATGAATCTCAAGTACCCATGGAATATAATCATCATCATGGTGAGAATTTATACACATGGATTCATCAAGGTCTACAAAAAAACACAAAAAAACCCACACAATTAAAATGATCCTACTAAAAAAAAACCCTACTAAAAACCAAACACTCAAGGACTGTGGTGTTGGCAATACTTGCACTACCAGTACTACAGGTGTTTACTGTTTCTGTAACATTATACTACATGTACAACAATTAAACTGTATGCTATTTGACCACTGCGCTCTACTAGCATGAACACATGAGTACAGGTACAATTCTTACCCCTTGCACAGTTCTTCCACAGAACTGTTCAAAATTATAAACCTTGCAGAAAAAGACAAACAATGGAAAACAAGTTAGAAAGGTGAAAATTACACACTAAAACAGGTACACAAAGTTATGGTCTATTTTTTCAAACAAAAAGACAAGCATCTGTTCAAAATGAGTAAGTCTGCAAAGCATGTCTGGGTGTAGATAGTCAAATCAGCACCTAGAAACCTATTTTTTTATTTCAGATATGTATAAATGGACGAGGCTTATGCAGTGAAAAGGACACAAACTCATATAAAATTATGTGCATTTCACTCAGATGTAGCAGCATGGCAAACCATATTTTTCTTGAAACTAAGGACATCAGAAACCTTGAAAATATGATTTCAAACTTAATGTTCAGACTTCAGACATGACTAAAAGGCACCTTCAATGACAAATGTGTTCATGTAATGCACTGACTTTATACTGATAATCATCTCAGCTTCCTGTTAACAAAAAAAACCTTGCATGGTTTGCAGCAGAACATAGCACAATAGTCCTTAAAGCTGACATGACTTGACACTATTACAGCTTTTGTTTACTAAAATCCTTCTAAACAGGGCCCAGTCAGTTCCAAGGATTTCAAAGACATTGCAGTCACCAAATACAACTAGAAACTAGGGGGTGAGCAGTGGTCTAATAGGTAGCGTGTCGGATTTAGCCGCTGCACTACTGAACGGCCGTCACCAATGTCACGGCGATGAAGCGTGGGTTCGAGCCCAGGTCGAGCTTGTGGTATGTGATACCGGGTTTTCCTGGCTGCTGGGCTGCTGATCGGGGGTTTCTCTCCGGGTTATCGGGCTTTCCTCCCCCCAGCAAAATTGCAAAATTGTTTTTAAAAAAAAGAAGAAAAAACAAGGAGGAACGGCCCCGTCCTACAAAGTTGTTTCTCCAAACTTCATTTTATTTTGTCTGTTTTGTTGTCGGTTCTCCCCTCTCCAAGTTCTACCAATGACACTAGATCCTCTACGACCTCGACCGATTAGCCACGTGACTGGGGGTGGGGCCGGGTGGGGGAAGAAGGGAGAGAGAGAGAGAGAGGCAGAGAGAGAGGGTGGGTGGGTGGGTGTTTAGGAGTTTAACGTCCTTTTCCACCACATAAGGGTGATATCAAAGACGGGGCAACGAGAAAAAGGCCAGCACAAATATTTGGCCCCAGCGGCCGGGATTCGAACTCTCGGCCCAAGCATTGTTCGGCCACCCTGGCTCCCCAGAGAGAGAGAGAGAGACGTCAGGTCCGTGAACTAAACATTTGACGTCAGCCTCAGGCAGGTCGTCATACAGAGAGAGAGAGAGATGGAGATGACGACAATTCCGTGAACTAAACTTTTGACGTCAGCCTCTAGCACTGAGATCGTCTGAGGATGCTTGTTCATGTCTTGTGATTTCCCTGTTGACTTTGTGACTTCTCCGACTGAATTATTTTTCACATGAAATCTGGAAGATGTAGAGGGCTGATGAAATGTCGGAAGCAGTGACGATACTTGCAGATTTTGTCTGTGAACCAAACATTTGACGTCAGCCTCACGCTGCTCGTCTGACAGATGCTACTTCTTCATATCTTGTGATTTCCTTGTTGCTTTTGTGACTTCCGTGACTGAATTAATTTTGACATAAAATCTGGAAGATCTAGAGAGCTGATGAAACGTGGACTTAAGTGCCTTGAATTGTACTTACGAAATTGCAATATTGGAACTTTTTTGACCGGCGCTTCTCGCAGAAACATGAAAAAATGTGTTTATCTAAAAGCTCTGTTATTCTGAATACTAAAGCTATAATAGTGCAGTAGTTCACGTCATATGTGCAGTTGGCACAAGTGACAAAAATACCGGGATGATGAATAATTTGAAGGAGTCTTTTAATAGATATTTGGCCTTATATGCAAACCCCCCCTACCTCGGAAACATTTTTCTTACACAAAACCTGTCAGAGCTACAGAGCTGTGCTACGAAAACAGGCAGTATAATTGGATGATCTTCGCAATTTCAGAAAAACAAGCCATTTGAACATTTTTTTCGAAAAAATTCGTAACATGACTGATTTTTTTTAACCGGCGATAACTCCTTTGAAAATGCCGCAGGATAAAATTCGTGAAAGGTAGGTCTGGAGAAGGTGAATTCCCATTTTATATCAAAGTAAAAAGGCCTCCAACGAGGTGGTTTAGGAGATAGCCATCATTACATCCTTCCGCACACACACACACACGTCAACTCCCGCCAAAAAGAACACAGCAGCATAGTGTGCACGTCGAGTGTCTATGACGCAGATTTCGTTACGTCACTGTGTGCGTGAAAGTAAGTATTGTGTGGAAAAACGTCACAGTCTTGTTTGGTATCACTGAAACTTGCTGCTGCGCGTAGCAAAATCTGCCCCTTCTCATAAAGTTGTTTCTCTATAGAGAAACAACTTAAAAAGAGGAGGATAGGTATTGGATGACGCTGCACCGCGGCGACACGCTTTCCCCAGGGGAAGCAGTCTGAATTTCCCGAAAGGGACAATAAAGTAGTAAAAAATAAATAAATAAATAAATAAAAAGAAACTGAAAGGCAGAAGCCTCCTTGGCTCACTTGTGAGATGGGTCAAGGTCATTCAAAGGAGTATGTTTGTAAAGCTTTCATCACTGTCTATCATCATACCAAGTGAGGTATTTCTGGTGTTCGTAGTTCCTGAGAAAAGATTTTATCAACGTCTATCATTAAGTTTGATGGCTCAAGCGTTTGTACTTTCTGCAAAAATGGTAATGTAAAAATCCGTAACACAGCTTTAATGACCCTGACCTTGCATCAAGGTCATTCAAAAGGGTATGTCTGGGTCATTGTTGTCTATCATCATGCCTTGTTTGGTGCCTCTGCTGTTTGTTGTTTCTGAGAAAATGCCAACGTTAAAGTTCCCTCAAAACAGCTTGTATGGAATTGAACTTGAAACAAGGACACTGAATACAGGTAAGTCAGTAAAGGTTTTATCAACGCAAAGTTTGATTTCTCTGGTACTCCTAGATTCTCAGAAAATACCGATGTCAAAATTTCAAAGTTTTGAAAGGTCTTATGGCTGTTTATCAGCAAGCCAAGTTTGGTGCCTCCATTGTTTGTAGATTCTGAGAAACGGCCAATGTTACTGTTTACTGCAGACAGACGACAGCGAGTTATTACATACACTCACTTTGTTAGGCAAGTGAGCTAAAAACCGCACATATTGCAACCAGGACTTTACCCCTAAAGAGCGTGAAATGGATCGTCTACACGGCACTTGAACAGTGACAAATGTCCATCAGTCAGTTGGCTGGGCAAGGCAGGATCTGCTAGAATTTTTGACAGTGTGACTGATGACTATGACACTATGACTGATGTGGCCACTACCATCTTCACGCTGAAGACACCACCACAATTCTTTTTCAAGGCACTTTAAGGACACACTGGAGAGAGTGAATTCAGAGATCTGTGACAGGTCATGTAGTCACAAGCTGACAGACGGAGAGAGGCAAGGGACAATCAAGAAGCAGCAAGTCTTGGTTGGAAGATGAGCACTGCTCAGAAAACGCACACATACATGTGTAACGGCTCTATGAAGAAACCGATAATTATCCGCTAATTAGCAATTGTTGAAAGGCAAGAGCTACGTACGTGTGTGTGTGTGTGTGTGTGTGTGTGTGTGTGTTTTCAAATACACATGCGGACTAAGCGATATGTACAAGTGCTGTGGCTGATAAAATACAATCAGGTAATGCATGCAATGCACATAGTAGATGTAATTCATGTGGACTAGGTAAGATACGCAATACACCAAAGTATGTAGTGTACGTAGTGTATATGTAACTTAGCTCACTGTATGTAATGTAATGTGCATATGTAAGGTATGTAATGTATGTCTTGTATGTAATGTTGTCCGTTATGTCATCATATACATGTACCAAAAAGATGAAAAAAAAGAAAAAAAAAGAAACTAGAGAGGCAAAAGCCTCCATGGCTCCCTTGTGACACAGGTCAAGGTCATTCACAAGAGTATGTTTGTAAAGCTCTTATCACTATCCATTATCATGCCAAGTAAAGTGTCTCTGGCGCTCTGAGTTCATGGCAATATTACAATTTTCTCCGAAACAGTTTGTATGACCTTGACCTTTGGTCAAGGTCATTCAAATGAGATCTCATCCATGTCTATCATTATGCCAAGTTTGATGCCTCTAGTATTTGCAGTTCCTCCGAAAACAGTACTGTTAAAATTCACGACAGCTTTAATGACCTTGACCTTCAGTCAAGGTCATTCAGAAAGGTAGGTCTCATTGCTGTCTGTCATCATGCCTCGTTTGGTGCCTCTACTGTTTGTTGTTTTGGAGAAAATGCCAAGGTTAAAGTTTCTCAAAAAAACGCTTGCATGACCTTGACCTTGACTAAAAATCACTGAACACAGGTATGTCTGTAAAGGTGCTGCTAATGTCAGTCATCGCACATATAGTTTGATGCTTCTGATTCTTCTGGATTCTGAAAAAATGAAAATGAAAATTTTCCCAACAGACTGTTTTAATGACCTTGACCTTGAGTCAAGGTCATTTAAGGTGGTATGTGTGCATAGGTCTTATCACTGTCTATCAGCACGCCAGGTTTGGCGCCTCTGCTGTTTGTTGTTTCTGAGAAAATGCCAATGTTAAGGTTTCACAAAAATAGCTTGTACGACCTTCACCTTGACACAAGGCCACTGACTACATGTATATCTGTAAAGTTCTTATCAACGTCTATCATCATGCAAAGTTTAAAACCTCTGGTGTTTGTAGATTACGAGAAAATGCCAATGTAAAATTTTCAAACAGAGAGCTTTAGTGACCTTGACCTTGAGTCAAGGTCATTCAAAATGATATGTTTTGAAAGGTCTTGTGGTTGTCTATCAGCATGCCAAGTTTGGTGCCTCTGCTGTTTGTAGATTCTGAGAAAATGACAATGTTAAAGTTTTCTGCACACACACACACACACACACACACACACACACACAGACAGACGACGGAGGGTTAATACATAGACTCCCATTGTTACACAAGGGAGCCAAAAAGCAGCAAGTCTAGTATCCAATTCCCACTCACTCTCTCTTGAAGATTGGAGAGGCATGACAATCTTGTGAAGGTTTTGTGTTTGATGTTATTGTTGTTGTTGTTGTTAACTTTTTGTTTTGTTGGTTGCTTTTTGTTGTTGTTTTTGTTGTGTTTTGTTTTTGTTTTGTTGTTTCTCTATAGAGAAACAACTTTATGGAATGGGCCAGATTTCGCTGCGCGCAGCAGTGAGTTTCAGAGATAAACAAGGAGGAATGGCCCCATCCCATAAAGTTGTTTCTCCCAATTTCGTGCTGTTTTGTTGTTATTGTTGCCAGTGGGTTTTTTTTTTTTGTTGTTGTTGTTTTCAAATCTGTAAGACCCACCGAAGACACTCGATCTGCTACACCATAGCGGTTCCAGAATCTTATGTGAGAGAGAGAGAGAGAAAAGGGTCAATTCCGGGGGAGGGGGGGGGGGGGGAGAGATGACGTCAATTCCGCGAACTAATCATTTGACGTCAGCTTCTTGCAGGTCATCTGATAGAAGGTGTTTGTTCATGTCTTGTGATTTCTCTGTTGGTGTTGTGACTTCCCCGACTGAATTAATTTTTATATGAAATCTGGAAGATGCAGAGCGCTGGTGAAATATCGGAGGCAGTGACGATATTTGCAGATTTTGTCTGTGAACTAAACATTTGATGTTGGCCTCACATTGTTCCAAAGTCTAGAAAATGAAGTCATTTGAACAACTTTTTCGTCAAAATACGTAACATGGCTGATTTATTTAAATGGGCGATAACTCTTCTAAAAATGCGGCAAGAGAAAAATCATCAAACCTACCTATGAAGCAGGTGAATTGCCATTTCATCTCAAAATAAAAAGCTCTGTGGCTTTGACAGATTTTGTGCAAAAAGAATATTTCTGAGGTAGGGGTCGTTTGCGTATAAGGCCGACTATGAAATCGACTCCTTCAAATTATACTCATCCCGGCATTTTTGTCACGTGTAACAACTGCACATATGACAGGAACTATTGCACTGTTATATCTTGAATATTAAGAATAACAGAGATTTTAGCTAAGAAAACATTTTTTTCAAGTTCCTGCAAGAAGCGCCGACCCGACCGAGTTCCAATTTTGCGATTTCATAAGAACAATCCAAGGTATTCAAGTCCATGTTTCACCAGTTCTCTAGATCTTCCAGATTTTATGTAAAAATTAATCCAGTCAGGGAGGGCACAACACCAACAGGGATATCACACGACATGAACAAGCATGCTCCGTCAGACGACATACATGAGGCTGAAGTCAAATGTTTAGTTCACAGACAAAATCTGTAACTATCGTCACTGCCTCTGACATTTCACAAGCCCTCTACATCTTCAGATTTCCTGTAAAAATTAATTCAGTTGGGGAAGTCACAACACCAACAGGGAAATCCCAAGACATGAACAAGCGTCCTCTTTCAGGCGACGTACGTGGAGCGGACGTCAAATGTTTAGTTCACGGAATTGACGTCATATATATCTCTCTCTCTCTACCTCTCTCCTAAGATTCTAGATCTGCTATAGCAGGGGAGGCTTGTTTCCAGGCTTGTTTTTACCACATTGCAATTTGACAGAAGAAAATAATATTTACAGTACCATTTTTGTCTCAAAGATGAAAATCATGGCTGATGCACTTTTCTCCTCTCGCTACCCCAACTGTGACCACTGCCCGGCACTTGGGATAAGATAAACATTCACGCCATGTGTAATTAGTGATTTCACCTCAGAATTTCTTTCTCCTTTTCTTTTGCTCCTGAGGAGACAGCAGTACTTCCGTTTGCAACTCCTTTTGGTTTGTTCAATGCAGTCATTCGTACTAACCAAAGACAGGGGGTACATACACACTGAACTTTCTCCTTTATTTTCATTCTGTTGTATCAGTTTAAAAATGTTTTATCCTTCACTTTTCTCAGAAGTGGGTTAAGAGTAAACACATAATTTGTTTAATTTGCATTTTTAAAAGCTACAATTGGAAAACATTTTCCACTGCAGTCAGTGTATTCGATAAGCGTAACTCTTTTATCTTGGCCAGCGCAGCAAAGGATAAACTACCTGCATAGCGCAGTCCCCGAAAATGAGAGAGAGAGAAGAGACAAGCCAGGGAACCAAGAACTGCAGTCCAATAACACTGGAGGTGGTGGTTGTGTAATCAACTGCTCACACACTTTGTTAGACTGTGTTTCGAGAATAGCTCTTTTTTTTCACTAGCAATAGGTTAAATAAGTGCAAAGTTTGCTTTGAAGACTAACTGGTACCACAAGAGAAAACTGATATATGAGTACTTGTGTGATCTTGTTTTGTTATTGTTGTTATTCATATTTCTGTTTGGCTGCTCTTAAAAAAAAAAAAAAAAAAGTAAAGTGCACACACACATACACACACACAAAGTATACACCTTAATAGCAGCACCAGTCAACATCAGTCCTGCTAACTTAAGAATACAAATGAACAATAGTCAATCCTGTCTATGGTGGCCACCTAATATACCTGGAAAGAATGGATTTCTTAGGCCAGTGATCAACCTGATACACATGTTAGGGTATGTTGGGTTTTTTTTTTTTGTTTTTTTCAGCAACAAAGCTCATAGGCCTGGAAACTGGCCGCCTCCTGAATCAGGGAGATAGTTCCCTCATATAGGTGGCCACCTAGATAGATCTGCAAGTACACTATACGCAACCAAATGGGAAAAAGACCACAACGTTAAGAAAGAAGAGCACAACAATATCATGAATGCCAGGTCCGGACAACAAAGCAGCTACATGTAATCTCTGTATGGCAAAGTACGGCTACATCTAGCATCACCACCTTCTAAAATGACAATCTACTTGTGTGTGTGTGTGTGTGTGTGTGTGTGTGTGTGTGTGTGTGTAACTATAAGCCTGTGGGATAAGGAGATTACAAAAAAGGGTATGTTTAGAGTATCTTTGCAGCTAGCTAGTGACAGGCAAACTTTGATGTTTCTGGTGTTTGTGTACAGTTTTCCAAAGGCAATGAAGGATCATGACACAGTCTCACTGTTCACAGGTGACAGCCAAACAGTACAGTCATGCTAATGTTTGACTGCGTGACGCAACACATAAAAAAAGCAGAAAACTGTTAACAAAATGTCAATCTCCGGTAAATAAAGTCTACACTTTTCAATAAGATACATACCTGCCAGTATTTTGAGCACACGATCAGGACTGTGCGCTGGTTGAATGGACAGCAAGTGAGTGTTTCTGCATTCAGGCAGCGTATCTGCTTTGACTCGTCTTCATACACTGCTTTTGTCTGCAAAGTCAGTTAAAAAAAATGAAGTGGGTTCTCCAGAAGGCCTGCTTTACAGTCAAAACAGCAAACCCCAAATTAGTGGTCTTTTCTTTGACCATTTTAGTACAGTTATACATACCGACAGTATTCCCCTAGAAGCTGATACTTATCTCAATAGTATAAGACCTTATAATTAGTTTAAAAAATCTGTTTTGGAATCACTCATGAAATTGTCTGTTGATTTAAAGGAAAATGACCTTCAGTTCTTGTACTAGCCAGGACAATATATTTTTACATTTGGTTTCATCAAGGATATGAACCCTCAGGTACATAACTGATGATTCATTTTAATTTTTTGTACAAACTCGACAAATAAAGATCGGTCAGTGCCTTTCACAACATAACTATGGTCTGTTGCTGTGACTTTCTTTCTATGATGTGCCACTGGAAAAGTGCACAATCAAATGCATATTGTTGATTTAAGCTGACTTTGAGAGGGCTCAGGTTTAACAATTGACAGGAAACAGTCTGATCTCAAGTGATTATGGTCATGCATTGTAAAGCTGGCATTCATCAAGTTGTTTCAAAAATAGTAGGTCACATTTTATTTCGTACACCTAGTTTAACATATAATTTAATTATAATTTAACATATATCTTAATATCAAGACTGTTTTTAATTCATAGAAATCTTTTTCTTTTTTTTTTTTTGGTTTTTTTTTTTTTAATTCATGGAAATCTCTAATTTAATTGTAGTGCTGTTTTTTTTATGTTAATTTGATGTGTATCATTGTCATTGTCCACCACACCCAAATTTCCCTCTGGGATAATAAAGATGTATTGATTGATTGATTGATTGATTGATTTGGAATCTGGAATGTACATGCACAGCAACACAGTAAACAAGATGGCCACCAGCCCAATATGTTGTTTCCATTCAGTGACCTGCTGTAGTCAGAGTCATAGTCATGTCATGTATGCAGCCGTACGTATGCAAGCTCTCTGACATCAAGCATGCTGACATAAAGAAAATACTGGAAACCCTTTCCGTGCCTCTTTGCGCTGCAAAACCCCAAACACATCAGGTCGTGTTAGCTCGCTTAGCTGGTTGACGTCACTAACTTTTTGACATATGCGAGGTTCTACATGGGTGAATGAATTCTTGTAACAAAGTCGTTCCCCTTTGACAGAGTTACTTCCCGCAGGCCTGACTGACAGACGATTGCTTGCTGGTATCGGAGAAGAGAAACACCCACTCTCTCCCTCTCTCTTAGACGCACGCTTGTCTGTATGTATATGTGTGCGTGGGCGCGCACACACACACACACACACACATTATGCTTCTGAGTGTGAGTCAGTGGCAAAAACGAAACCCACTGAAATTCCCGCTTTCCACATGTTGTAGAGATCGCAAAAAGCCACTGCATTTTGATGGAAATTTCTAGACCATCCCAGAGCATACTGGTGCAGTAACGTCAGTAGATTACGTCACCTTGGAAAGATTTCGAACCTTCCAGTAAGTTGAGGAATGTTCTAGATCTGACCTGTTCATTATGTCAGCAGCCCTACACAGCGTTCTGGGTTCTTCTTCTTTCATGAATTTGTTCTCCGCGCATCTTCTGTTAATAAAGTATTGGAGTTGTATTCTGTTGTATCCCGTGTCTTCTCTGTGAGTGCACGAAGAGGGCGACATAGCAGAAGTGTAATACAACACCAGGTCTCCAAATAGAGGAATTCGGAAAGAAAGTGGCGAGACATCCCCAAGAAAAACCAGCATCACGTCAATCGAACACGACGCTCATACTTTATGTCAGTGCACATGCGTCTCTTCTTCGATGTTTGTGAGGTGTGTGGCTTGTGGAGAAGATGTGCTTTGAGTACAAATTTTCGAGTCAACTGACGATAACGGCTGCAGTGATTGTTTCTAATTTTTTTTGTATATTTTTTATGGCACCCCAGACACATTATCTATATACAGTAGGAGCGATTTTGAGATCTAAAATGGGTTCACCAGCACTTTGATGAGGTACGGTTTACGTCAAAAGTATAACAGCGACTACCTCCAAAATTCACTCAGTTTAGAGTCCGTATTCATGCTATCTATTTCCACAAAATGGAGTGATTTAGATAAATATGACGCCTTTACACGCCAGAAAGCCAACATTTCTGAAAAGGCGATAACTCGCAAATCATGTGTGCAATCATACCTGGATGGGGCCCCTCTACACAAAGATCTTGATTCATTAAGAAACCCCAAATTTGAAATCGATCGCTTGAGTATTTTCGGAGATACAGGCATCTGAACTGTGTCCACATGCAATGTCAACTGAGGTACGGTTTACATGAAAAATATAAGAGCGACCATTTCCTAATAGTGACTCAGTTTAGATTCCGTATTCAAGCTATCTACTTCCAACAAAACTGAGTGATTTAAATAAATATTACACCTGTAAACGCGAGACAACCAACTTGTCTCAAAAGGGCAATTAACTCCCAAATCACTTAAGCAATCATCAAAAGCTCAGTTGCTCTAATCTAAAATTTTGATATATTCGGATACCCCAACTTTGAAGCCATTCGGCTGAGTATTTTCGGAGAAACAGGCCTGGACACAAATCATACACACACATACACACAGACGGCACTCAGTGTGGCAGGGAAGTGCGCTCAGGGGCGCAATGCCCGTCAGTAACAATGTTGTTATTGTCAGAGTTACATCTGCATCATGTCTGTGCGGAGAATGCGAGCGACCTGCGTTTATGCCTCTGAACGTGGAATTTTTAGCCCGTCCTATGATGGTGTTTCCATTACTATGGAAACAACATAAAAAGTGGCAGGTGGCATCATCTGGGCTCTTCAGTAATTATTTTTTGTGCTTTCCACTATTTCCAGTGTCAAGAGTACTACTGATTTACAAATAAAGCCATTTACCCTGTACACTTAGTTTCTAGTTACTGACTACCTTGCTTTCATTGCCTGTAAGTGTCCAGACCTTGACAGCACCTGAGTTAGAAATTGCCAGAATCACATCATCTGTAGAGAGAAAACAAGCATCCATTAAGACTGAGACCATCAAGATAAAAATAAAGACGCTGGTTTATTGTGCAACTGTAAGCCTTCATTCTCAGAAGGGGTGGGGGGGGGGGGGGGGGGGGGGGGGGGGGGGGGGGGGGGGGGGGGGGGGGGGGGGGGGGGGGGGGGGGGGGGGGGGGGGAAGGGGAAAGGTAAAGCATCTAAAGAAAATTATTATCATCCACTGTATTATTACTGTTTGGCCTAACTAAATAAAAGAAGCTAGACAACTCTCATCAAGGATAATATACATGTATCTCCAATCATAATGACCATTGCCCGAGTGCACACTTCATGCACTCCTAGAGCAAGAGATTGATCTGGGTGAACATTGTCCAGGTAAAAACTGTCCAGATACTGCTCTGCTTGTGTGCAAGTGTAGGTGTCGAATGCATGATGTGCAGATGCACCCCGACTATTTACTGGCATAGTAAAGGCTGCAGGAACTATTTCAAACATACAAACATGATCTTGATACACACATCTACTCTTCTACTATTAAATCCAATATCAGAAAATCTATATAATCTTGAACCTTCTCTGTTTGGTGGCTGAATATGGCAGCAAGCGCTGATCCAATCTGGTTTCACATTGGAGCACAGAGTGTAGACAACCTCAAAGCTGAGTGGATCTACGACTAGGATCTCTGGATAGTAGCCATTGCAAAGGAGCCACATTTCTTTTGCTGACCGAAAGTGATAAGCCTTCAAAGATAAAAGAAGATATGAAGAAATGTTAGTCATAGGATAAAGACATCATTCTAGCATCATTCATCTATGTAGATGTAAAGGGCATTTGGATCACCTCTCTGTGCCAACTACAGGTTCAAAGCTGTTCCAGGATATAAACTTGTGTGGTTTGCAGCAATCAAACATATCCTAGCTGTTCAGGCCTGATGCATGTAGGTCCATCTTCCGAATGCTGTTAACACTAACACACACTGTTACAGCAACAGTGAGTACATGTAATTCCAAGTTTTGCTGGCTTACCAAAATTGTCCTATTTTCCATAATGACTGGGTTTTTTTTAAAGCAATCCCTGGTACTTCAAGTTCAACAGCCCCATCCATTGAAATATACGTATACAGAAAATCCTTTTCAAATGTTTGACAATAACTGGGCTGTAGCAGCAACATCAGTGGGAGATGGGAGGAGCCTTCCAAATTAGCTAATACCACACATCTGTTACCTCAGCTATAGTCCTGCTGAAAAAAAAAACACAACACAATTTCCGTGTCAGAATTAAGGTGCAGATTTCCAGCAAGGCCCACATTTGCCAGAAAGACAGGATTTCTCTACATTTTCTGTTTCTTTATGGGATGGGGCAGATTTCGCTGCGCGCAGCAACAAGTTTCAGTGATACAAAACAAGACTGTGACATTTCTCCAGACAATACATACAGTACTTCCAGGCACATAGTGACGCGACAAAATCTGCATCATAGACACCTTATGTGCACACTATGCTGCTGCGTTCTTTTCTGGCGGGAGTTGTGCGACGTGTGGATGTGTGTGTGTGTGTGCAGACAGAAGTAATAATAGCGATCTCCTTGGAGGGTTTTTTTCCCTTCTGTTTCTGCTGCCTAAACTCTTTACCAGTTCGAGTGGTGTTCCTCCCAGGTCATGGGTGGAATCAACAGAGGGCTCGGAAGCTGCAGCAATTTTCTTTTATGCAAGATGATGGAGAGGAGGAGGATGGTAAGATGATGCTAAGGAGGTCGGTGTGGTTTGGGAATGCGGGACAGGGCCACATTCCATGCTTCCTGTCATAAATATCCCGGCGTTAACCAGGCCCGGGATCTATGGCACCTGTGGTGCCGGCTGTGCAATCATCCACATCATAAGACATGTCATACCAAGGGAAGCACCCCCAGAGTTGCACCCGTGAAGTGGGTGGCTGAATCTCGGCTGTGTGGCAACAGCATACCCATTGGGCCCATAGCACACACACTTTAAAAAGCTTTTTACTTTGAGATAAAATGAACAGTCATATTCTCCAGAGGTAAGTTTCACAATTTTTCACTTGCCGCAATTTTAGAAGAGTTACCGCTCATACAAAGGAATCAGCAATGTTATGTTGTTCAAATGCCTTAATTTTCTAGAATTTGGAAGTTCATTCCATTGTGCTAAATGGGTTCGTAGCACAGCTCTATAGCTCCGACAGATTTTATGGTTTAAAAAAAAAAAAAAAAAAGACATAGGGGTGGTTTGCACATAAGGCCATATATCTATAAAACGACTCCTTTGAATTACTCATCATCCAGCTGTTTTTGTCACGTATAACAACTACACATACAGCAGGAACTACTGCACTATTATATCTTGAATAGAAAAAATAACAGAGATTTTAGCTACACATCTTTTTTTCAAGTATCTTCGAGAAGCACCAGTCCAAAGAGTTCTAATTTTGCGATTTCTGAAGTACAATCCAAGGTAGTCAAGTCCATGCTACACCAGCCCTCTAGATTTTCCAGATTTTACGTAAACATATATTCTGTCAGGGAAGTCACAAAATCAACAGGGAAATAACAAGACATGAAGAAGCATCCTGTGTGAGGCTGACGTCAAATGTTTAGTTCACAGAAAAAATCTGTAAATATCGTCACTGTCTCTGACATTTCACCAGACCTCTACATCTTCCAGATTTCATGTGAGACCGGGTGATACCAGACCCCTATTTACTGATATTTTGTGTACAACGTTTTTACTACTGTATCCCCTTTTGTTCCTACTCCTAGCCCCACTGTCCCTCTCGCCACCCGTTCTTACGCGTCCCCGGCCACCCGTGCTCATCAGCCTTTGTTCCCTGGCCAGCCCTGTGTAGTGTGTACTGCCCACTAGCCACGCGCGCGCAGAGTTTCGTATCCGCGATGGCGCGCGTGTCAATTAGTTGTGTTTGTTTGTGTCTGTTTAGTGTCAAATATCTCCGTAGTCCCTTCACTTAGGATAATTCTGTAAACTGCAGTAGTTTCATGACAGTTTGTACTTTCTAGTTATGTTTTGTTTTTAGTGCTGTTTTGTACTTTAACGGGTGTAATTTGCGATTTTCACCACTTTTCAAATGCATGGTCCCTGTCTTTACGCTCTTTAATCGGCGATAGAAAATTGTCTGTGTTTTGATCAGATCTTAAACTATTATGGTCTTAAAGTACTTTTCACGCTCTTTTAGATGCGCTTTGTTTGAAGTTTCTAGCTGTTATGTAACGCCCGCTGTGGTTTGTTTTCCATGTGTTAACAAACACAAATTTCGCTGTGGCTGGCCCTCGCGGTCTGCAGTTCGCTGCACTTGGGGCAGTGCTGCCTTTGCGGCCCGCGCTGGGCACATAAGTAGCCGCGGGCGACGCCTCACTACACAGTCGCCAGCCAGCCCTGCCGCGAGTCACTGCACGTGTCTATGAATTGTCTGCCATTTGTTGCTGTTTTCCCGTAATAAAACTCATGTCATAGCGACCTCTGTGTTTGGTCTCCCTGCCTGCTGAACCGGATCCCTGACACCCGGTTACACATGTAAAAAAATTAATACAGTCTTTGTAGTCACAACACCAACAGGGAAATCACAAGACATGAACAAACATCTGTCCGACAACGTATGTGAAGTTGACGTCAAATGTTTAGTTCACAAACCTGACGTAACCTTTCTCTCTCTTTAAACCCCCCCCCCCCCCACCAAGAGTCTAAATCTGCTATAGCGTAGTGAATGTGTTTGGTAGGGATTACAGCCTTGAAGGAAAAAAAACACACACACCAGCAACAATAACAACAAAACAGACAAAATAACATGAAATTTGGAGAAACAACTTTATGGGATGGGGGCCATTCCTCCTGGTGTGTTTGTGTTTTGTTTTGTTTTTTCTGGGGGAGGGGGGAGCAAGCAGATGGACAAATTGTCAGCATATTTCTTTTACCAATACAGGACTAGAGAGGCAGAAGCCTCCATGGCTCCCTTGTGACACAGGTCAAGGTTATTCACAAAAGTATGTTTGTAAAGCTCTTATCACTATCCATTATCATGCCAAGTAAAGTGTCACTGGCGCTCTGAGTTCAGAGGCAATATTACAATTTTCCCCGAAACAGTTTGTATGGCCTTGACCTTTGGTCAAGGTCATTCAAATGAGATCTCATCAATGTCTATCATCATGCCAAGTTTGATGCCTCTAGTATTTGTAGTTCCTCCGAAAACAGTAATGTTAAAATTCACAACAGAGAGCTTTAATGACCTTGACCTTCAGTCAAGGTCATTCAGAAAGGTAGGTCTCATGCTGTCTATCATGATTGCCTCGTCTGGTGCCTCTACTGTTTGTTGTTTTGGAGAAACTGCCAAGATCAAAGTTTTCCCCCAAAACGCTTGCATGACCTTGACCTTGACTAAAAGTCACTGAGCACAGGTATGTCTATAAAGGTGCTGCCAATGTCAATCATCGCACATAGTTTGATGCTTCCGATTCTTTAAGATACTGAGAAAATGCAAATGTAAAATTTCCCAACAGACTGTTTTAAATGACCTTGACCTTGAGTCAAGGTCATTTAACTCTTTGAAGACGCACTAGCCCAGTGTCGGACCCCCCGTGACGCACGTTTTTTGTCAGGGTTTTAAAAAAATGGAAAAAAAATCAACACGTGCTACAGAAATTCTGTTTACATCACAGAAATCTGCATTTCCTCCTCTTTCCAATGGTATAAAATTCATATGAAAAAAACATGCTTCTTACCTCAAAATTGACTTGAAATATGGTGACAAACGGGCATTCGGAAAAAATATTTTTACTGCTGGGGAGGGTCAGTAGTCCATATGGAGCATAAGATTTATAAGTCATTTCACAACACACACTACTGTAGAATGTCCAAAAGGGTTCATGAAATGTTTGTGGAGTTGATATGTCACATTTTTAACTGGGCGATTATTGCCTCGGTCATTGCGTGCATGCTTGCTGGAGGAAGCCATTTTGTGCACCAAAAAAGCTAGCTTCCAATTCCGAACACAAAGCCTCTTCGCAGAGCCAAACTAATACAAACCACTACATCAAGGGAGGTAGGTACCCATTGCAAACACCCTAACGTGTCCAACTCTGCACTAAGTTGCCTCCCCTGAATGAACGATGCCCTACAAAAATAAGGAGAAAGTAGTCAGCGACTATGTCGCTGACACGTTCGCCAAGGGGTTGTTGGGGCCGTCAGCGACTATGTCGCTGACACGTCTTCAAAGAGTTAAGATGGTATGTGTGCATAGGTCTTATCACTGTCTATCAGCATGCCAGGTTTGGCACCTCTGCTGTTTGTTGTTTCTGAGAAAATGCCAATGTTAAGGTTTCACAAAAATAGCTTGTACGGCCTTGACCTTGACACAGGCCACTGACTACATGTATATCTATAAAGTTCTTATCAATGTCTATCATCATGCAAAGTTTTAAAACCTCTGGCATTTGTAGATTACGAGAAAATTGCCAATCTAAAATTTTCAGAGCATTAGTGACCTTGACCTTGAGTCAAGGTCATTCAAAATGATATGTTTTGAAAGGTCTTGTGGTTGTCTATCAGCATGCCAAGTTTGGTGCCTCTGCTGTTTGTAGAATCTGAGAAAATGACAATGTTAAAGTTTTCTGGACACACACACACACAGACAGACAGACGACGGAGGGTTAATACATAGACTCCCATTGTTTACACAAGGGAGCCAAAAATATACACAGATACTTCAATTACATGAGCTGCGTCACTTACAGTCATATCAGTGTGGGTAACACCCATTCTTGTGTTTTTCAATGCATCTGCCATCAGTCAAATCCCACAGACACATCTCTCTGCAAAATCAAAGGAGGAAATGCATTTAAAGCCCTAAACTGGGAGTATAGATATTTAATTTCAAAGTAGTAAATGTATGAACATTAGTGACTCTAGGTAAATCTATTTGATCAAAACATTTAAACTGGAATTTATTCATTCATTCACCATGAGCAGGAGGTCAAGGCTTCAGAATCTCACCTTCAGGAGCAGGACATCCAGACTTGGAAAGTCCACAATGCTGTAATCTAGACCTAGACCACTGTTGTTTACTGGCTTTTTCTTAAACTGAAAAGACAGCTGACAAGTGACAGGACAAGAAATTTACTTGGGTCTAGACCTCCTAAAAATTGTAAAGGGGGGATGCATCCCAAGATCTCAACTACAGGATTCCTTTTTAAAGCACTAATGACAATTTTGGGGACATCTCTTTCATTCTATGAAAAATCCATTTACATACCCATTTTCTGAAGAGCTCACAATGTACTTGAGGTCAGGGTCATCACTCTCCCAAGGGCCAAACAGCTGATAGCAGAGGAGTGACCAAACAAAAGACTCCGAGGACAAATCTGTGCACAGATCAACAACATGGTTTGAACCATCCCAAAAGCTGTTTCTGAAATCATGATAATTCTATCCACAAACAAGTCTTCAGGTGGGCAGGGAAGGCTAAAGGCACTCACTCATCGCCAACGCAAGAAATTTCATGTCTATCTGGCTATCAGAAAAATATTCGGGCTCCCTACACTTTTGGTCCCTCCCTGGCAGGTTTCCAGCAGGTTCTGTGGTTTGATTTCAAGTTAGTTCCAGGTGTGTTGCTTTCCCAAACCACCTCATGGCGGGGAGGTTTCCGTGTTGGAGCGGCCTCTTCTCCAACTGCATCCAGGCATGTTGTCTTCATTGGTAACTAAGGAATTTCCTTTTCTACCTCTCTCAGTCTATCCCTCACCAGCCCATTCACCTGTCTCTTTCTCTTTTAAACCTCCAGAATTTAAACCGCTGGTTTATGCGCCTAGGAGATAATAAGTTGCAATATTTGCTGTATATAAGCGCTCAATATTTATGTTTGTTTTACCTAGTTGTAATTCCTATTTATTTTCTATGGGTTTTTTGTTTTTTTTTGTAATCGGGAGTTCAATAAATCAGCACGAAGGTGCAGAATCTCCTGCATGTCCTAGGTTTATTCTGCCCTACAGACTGGTTTGCATCATTTGTCCAAGGTTACACTTTATTTTGTTGAAGTAGTGCAGGCACACTCAGCAGCAAATTAGTGTTAGTTACTTGCGCAGCTTTAAGTCCCAACTGTTTCATTCTCTCTCCCTGTCTTTTCAGTATGACATGGACTGATGGTGATGGTTATTATGATGATGATGTACGTGTACAAATATGGGTCAGTCAACCATTATTCAATGAAATATTTCATATCATCCTACAAATGCTGCATTTTCATGACAACTCCATGATGCCAGCTCCAGGCAATCCAGTATGTGACAGACTGTTCAAAATCTGGCCGATTTTGGACCACCTCCAAGAAAAGTTTCAAGACGTGTACAAGCCACAAAGAGCCAACTGCGTGGAAATTCAGGTTCATCTTCAAGCGCTATATCCCCCTGAAAGGTGCTAGGTTTGGCATAAAGATCTACCTGGCATGCGAATCTAATGGTGGTGTGCAAGGAAGCGGTGGCTACTGCTACCGATTCAAGGTCTATGCAGGGAAGGATGACCCCCTCAATGAGGTGACATCGGCGCTGAACAATGTGGGTGCAAACAGTCCTGACCTATCTGCCAACAAAAAAAAAATAGTGTTCTTCCCGACTGTCCCACTCTTGAACAAAGGCTTCCATGTCTATACCGGTAACTGGTATAGTAGTACAAGGCTCTTCCTGTCCTCCTGGAGAAGAACACCCTGGTGAGCGGCACTGTGAGGGAGAACCAGGTAATTCTACAGCAGCTGCATGGTGTGCAGCTGAACCATGGCTCATTCTCTGCACTTGGTGGTGAAAGCAAGATCATCGCCACCAAGTACCACAGCATGTAAAGGCGCGTCTTAACTATGCCCGAGGAGGTCCTCGCCAATGACATCCGAATTTTTTGCCTTTGTTCCGCGTGGCCTCTACGTACTAACTAGGCGTCAAGCACTCGTGACATGTGACCGAAGGAAAATAGCAATGGCGCCGATTGTGAGCTTACCAGTGAAGTGCGTCTCGTAGCAACTGTAGCTGTTGAGGGAAATCAAGGGGTTACACGACAACATGGCTTTACGCACTCAAAAGGGCACTATCTGAACTAATCAATGTGACCCAACTGCACCATGAATTGCATTAAAAACCGAAATAATCACCACCGAAACCACTGAACCGACAGACAGTTACGAGCCGGTACATCGGCGTAGCAGACGGTCACCAGCACACGGCGGAAGAAAAACGTCATACCAACAACGTCGCGGTTTTGCATCAATTTTAGCAAACAAAATCAAAATTCTACACTACCTCAGTAATCAGAGTGACGCAAGTGAGCCATGAAAGTTACAGATGCCTGAAATATCAGCGACTAGAACGTTGACTCGGTACTCAAACGCGGCGAGTCCGACTGTCGCACACTCACCGCCATGCGAGCAGACGGCGTTAGCATGCGAAGCAAAAACGCCGTAATTACAGATATTTCGCATTCTTACTTCACCTGTAGCATTGTAAGTCAAATGTACACTATCCTTACTAATCAATGTATTCCAGCAGCACCAAGAAACTTTTTCATTGCCGAAATATTAATGCTTGTAACTTTGAACCGACACCGGCCATGTACGAGCGCGGCCCTCCGCCATCTTGAAATCAGATAGCTGGCGAATCTGGACCAGCCAATCAGATAGCGTCTGGCGAAATCATTCGCGGTTGATCGGAGTACATCGCATTGCATGTTGAGCGAAGCCCGAACAGCCCAAAATCTCTTCGCGAGGCCCCAAAATGTTTCCAGCGAAGCGTTTTTTCTTCGCTCTTCGGGGTTGATCGGCATAGTTAAGACGCGCCTTAACCCATATCCAGCCGGATACACGTTTTTGTGTACCTACCACAAACGTCCGGATACACGTTTTCGTGTATGTACGACAGCTTGCCGGATACACGAAAGCGTGTAGTCAAAGCGTCGTCTGCTTGTGCACAAGTTCCCGTTTCTGCTGACGTCAAACCACAAAATGTGGTAGCGTCATCAAACAAAGGGTAGATTTGTGCACAGGTTTCTACTCGTCACGAGTACTAGTGTGCCGTTTTTAGTGACGAAGAGCGCGATTTTCTTCCACTCGACCGCGTGGTTTGAAAAACAAAGGAGCGCAATGGCGGAGCTCGACGATCCAGTGTCTGACGGCAGCGATTTCGAGCTAGATTATGATGCAGAATTAGAGGAAGTTGCAGATATCGAACTGTTTGATGATGTTGAACACATCGCTGCACAAATTTTTGGCGATGGGGACGAGGAAGAGCTTGACTTTGCTGGTTTTCTCGGGGGTTGGGTGACCGACCCAGCCAACTTCCAACCTCGCCAAGTTCGCGATTATCGACGCCAGTGCCAAGTAAATGCAAACCTACCAGAAAATCCCAAACCTGTGGATTTTTTCTATTTATTCTGGGACGATACGATGTGGCGGCGTCTTCTTGTAGAAACAAATCGGTACCACGATCAGCAGGTGAGACAGAAAGGAGTCGCGCCGAGTGCACCTACGTGGAAGCCCATCACAAATGAGGAGATGAAAACTTTCATTGGCCTCATCTTGATGATGGGCATCATCCGTCTCCCCCAACGGAACGACTACTGGCGGATTGGAGAAGATTGCTGGCTGGCTCACACCAACTTCAATAAGGCCATGTCAAGGAACCGTTTTAATGACATTTGGCGGTACCTACACACCCAGGACAACATGGCACCTGCAGGTGAAGATCGACTGATCAAGCTCAGGTGGTTCCTGAACAGGCTTTGTGACAAGTATCAGCATGTGTACACACCAGGTTAGTAAATTTATTTTGATCATGTAAACAGCATCATTTACTGAAGAAAAAAACTTCCTTAATTCATAGGTTGCACAACAAACTTGACATTGAGAATCAAATGCTGTGCCCCCCCTCTTCAAGTCATGTGTTCTAAATTTTTTGTGTTGTGTGTTTCAGGTCCCACCTACTCTGTCGATGAGACAATGGTGAAGTACAAGGGCAGACTGATGTTCCGCCAGTACATGCCAATGAAGCCAACAAAGTGGGGCATAAAGGTCTGGTGTCTAGCCGAGTCAACCACGGGCTATGTCGCGAACTTCCAAGTATACACTGGAAAGGAGGGCAGGGCACCTGAGCGAGGTCTTGGACATCGTGTCGTTACCGACATGACTGTTCCGCTTCAAGGCACCCAGGCACAAGTTTACTTTGATAACTTTTTTACATCAGAGAAGCTGCTAACAGACCTGGCAAACTTGAACATTCAAGCTTGTGGTACTGTAAGACAGGACAGATGTCATGATGTGCCACCTCGGATCCTCCCCAAGACCAAGAAGCGGCCGACAGGTGTCGTCCTAGAGCGACACCAATTCCGTGTTGGGCAGAACGACACTTGCACGTTTTCACACTGGCAGGACACCAAACCAGTGTTGGTTATGTCCAACTTCCACGATCCTCGGGCCATGGGACAGGTGCGGAGAACAACGAGAGATGCGGCAGCAGGTGACAACCGCCCCCAGCGACGCTACATCGCAGTACCCGCCTGCTTAGCTGACTACCAAAGTCATATGAAAGGAGTGGATTTAGCAGACCAGATGACAGGATACTACACCCTCAACCACCGGTCTTGGAAGTGGTGGAGACGACTTTTTTTCCACCAGCTTCTGGTCAGCGTCCACAACGCTTTCGTGGTGTGTCAGAAGGCCAACCCTGATGCGGCCCCAGCGTCGTTCCAGCACTTCGTCGAAGCTGTGGCACACCGGCTGGTGACCACAGTGACCACAAGAAAGGCCCCTCTTCCTGCTGCTGTCCCACAGGCCACTCTCAGTCACAAGATTGAGAAGATATTTCAGACACGCAAAGTGTGCAAAGAGTGCGCCAGGCAAGCGGGCAACGGCGTGCGGCATCCAACGACGAAATATGGTTGTGTGATCTGCCAAACAGCCTGCCACCCTCAATGTGTTGCGGATCACATCAGGCATCATATTGTGGTGGTGCAGAACCCACAAAATGGGCAGTAAAACTGTGAAATACAGTGATTGAGTGCCAGAGACTGATGGAGATGAAAGTGTGAAGTGGAATTGATTTTTCTTGAAAACTGGTGTGCCGGGTGGCTGTAGAAAAATGAACATAACTCAAAAAGTTGTGGACATAAATGAATTCTGTTTTTTTTTCCTGAAAGAGAAATGAATTCTGCAGGTTTTATAGGCATATGTTCTGCATTAAATATGTGTCCTTCATGCTGAAATTTTCTGGTGAAGTAAATGTGAGTCACAATTTTTGTGTGTTTTTTCTTTCTTTTTTACTTTTTAATTCAGATTTTCTGAATTACATGAAAATGAATGAGTTTCTTTTGTTGACAGTGAGATAGAAAATTCATTTCTGTTTCTGCTGATATGCAATTTTGCATATTTTGACATAATCTAAGACTCAAGACAGAGTTTCAAAACAAGGTACTGGGTGAGAGGGTTTTTTTGCCAGAACAGGCTGGATATGGCAGTGCCAGCTGTAGCAGCCTGCTGGCTCTCACAAATCAAGTCTCTGCAGCTGGTTGGCTGGATATGGGTTAAGTAGTACATCTGCTGTCAATGGAACACGGCCACACAGAGGCAGCCATCTGCGACTGAAGAGGACGTGGCATCAACAAGCGACCAGAGGTGTCAAACACTGTACAGTAGGAACATGGGTGGAGTGGATGAGCAACATCAGTTTCTCCGCCCATATGACTGTACTCGGAAATCCATGAAATGGACCAAAAAGCTTCTCTTTCATTTCATGAAAGTCACAGCATGCAATGCCTTCATCCTGCAGCGTGGCAATTCATGCAAGACTACTGAGTTTTCTTGAGTCTGTCATCTGTGCCTGGATTTGGTCAGATCAGATCCCAGTGGTGGAGGAAGACAAGTAAGATGATAAAGTAGTCTTGTCCTGCATCTCGCTGTGGCTGTGAGACAGGAGCGCCAGGTCGTCCGCAAAGTCGAGGTCATCCAGCTGCGTCCAGAGTGTCCACTGTATCCCATTTTTCCTGCTTGCTGTAGTGGTCTTCATGATCCAGTCGATGACCAGAAGGAAGAGGAATGGGGACAACAGGCATTCCTGGTGGACTCCGGTCTTCACCTCAAAGCTTTCTGACAACTGGCTGGTATGCGCAATCCTGCGGCTCGTGTCTTGGTAGGTGCACCAGATCAGGGAGATGATCTTCCCAGGAACTCCATAGCCTTGCCTTAGCAGCTTCCACAGCACCTCTCTGTCTACACTGTCGAAAGCCTTCTCATAGTCTATGAAGCTGATGTAGAGTGGGGAGTTCCACTTCAGTGACTGCTCAACAATGATGCGTAGGCTGGCGATCTGGTCAGCGCAGGACCTGTTCCTGCGAAAGCCCGCCTGCTGGCCTCAGAGCATGGGCCGACTGCCTCCCTCATCCTCTCCAGTAGAATTCTGTTGAGAATCTTGCCTGGCACTGACAGAAGCATGTTGCTGCAGTCCCTGAGGTGCCCTTTCTTAGGCAGCTTGATGACGATCCCTTCTTTCCACTGGGCTGGCAGCTCTTCCTTCTCCCAGATCCTGCTGAATAGGCTGTGCAGCATGTTGACGGCTGTCTCTGTGTCTGCTTTGATGGCTTCTGTTGGTATCTCGTCCGGCCCTGCAGCTTTCCCATTTCTCAATGTCATGATGGCTTTCCTGATCTCCGCCTTGAGGGATTGTTGCAGTTGATGGGTAGTTCTGTCTCTGCTGGTGGGATGTCTGGTGGTGTTTCAGGGACGGGGCAATTTAACAGCTCCCTGAAGTGTTCTGCCCATCGCTTCAGCTGTTCCTCAGTTGCTGTCAGTGGGTGCCCGTTCTTGTCCTTCACTGGTCTGTCTGTCTGCTGAAATTTGCCCGCAAGCTTCTTGGTCACCTGGTACAGGTCTTTTAGATTCCCTTGTCGGGCTGCTTCCTCTGCTTGACTGGCTAGGTTGTCGATGAAGTCCCTCTTGTCCTTCCTGATGCTCCTCTTCATTTCTCTGTCAGCTGCTGTGTATTCTTCTTGTGCCTTTGCCCTAGCTCTTCTTGTTCGGCTCGTGTTCAGTGCAGTTTTCTTCTCTTTCCTAACTTCCAGCTTCTGGATGGTATCAGCAGAGATCCATGATTCCTTGTGTTGGGTCTTTCTCTTGCCAAGGTCCTGTTCTCATGTGTCGTGCCAGAGTTTCTTGCTGTGTTCCCACTGAGTCTCGATGTCCATTCCACTGTCTTCTATCAGGTCTTGCAGTGGCTGAAACCTGTTGGAAAGGCTGATCCGGAATGCTGCTTGTGTGTCTGTGCTCCTGAGTAGTCCAACGTTGTACCTGGTCCGTGTGTTGTTGGCGTTGGTGCGTCTCTTAAGCCGAAGTCTCAATGTTGTTGCAAGAAGGTGGTGGTCTGATGATACATCAGCACCCCTCATCATGCGCACATCTCGCCACGATCTCCTGAACTTCCGGCTGATGCAGATGTGGTCAATCTGGTTCTCCGTGACATGGTCCGGCGATCTCCATGTGGCCTTGTGGATGTGCTTGTGTGGGAAGATGCTGCCTCCTATCACTAGCTGGTTCAGGGCACAAAAATCTGCAAAGCGCTCACCATTTTGTGTACCCAACATGCAATGTAGATCTATGATCTTCACAAAGTTGAGAAGGTAGTCACACAGGCAGAGCAAATAACTGGTTTAGAACTAGCCAGCGTGGAATATCTCTTTGCTACCCGCTCATATAAAAAGGTAATGAGAATTGTGGGAGACATCACCCACCCACTGAATGGGTTTTTTGAGATGCTACCTTCAGGGAGAAGGTGGAGATGTATCAAAACGAAAACAGTACGTTTTAGGAAATCATTCATTCCATCCTCTGTCATTGCCCTAAATGATTGCCTTAGTCAGGATTAAAGTGTAATGAAAAATGATACACTGGTGTGGAAGCACTCCAGTTAAACTCTTTACTTACCGGGTAATAGTATCAATGACTGAGTGTGTGAATGTGTATATGCAGGGCTCCCTAAACTGTGCGTCTGTGCGTAATTTACGCACTGAAGTAAAAATTTACGTACTAAAAAAAATTCGAGGGGGTACGTTGAAGCATTATGAACGCGATCTGTGCTTAGCTTGACGCACTACCGTGCGTACGCCTATAGGCTTGTTGTGATCGAGTGAGTGTTCTCCCTTGCCTTGGCCGCGTTCAGTTCGGTTCTGTTTTTGGTTCTGTTTAACGCTCGCAGGCGTTAACTGTCTACTGCTGCAGATCGGCGGCTACTACAGCCACTCTCACTTAGTGAACGTGCCCCATCTTTTTCCGCTTCTGCGCTTGAAACTATGGACGAAAGATTTTAGAGTCAGTGCTCTTGTTACCGATCGGATTCGCTTTCTCTGTGACGAATCATGCCACCGAAAAAAGTGAAAGTTCAAAAGACTATGGACTTTTTCGTCAGTGGAAAAGTTGTGGAGGGGCTCGAGCCCTCGCCCGGCAGCGGCCGGGTGCACTTCGGCGTCGCATAGCTACGATCCAGACGTCGCATCAGAGTCGGCACAGAGCAGCGGCAAAAAGTCGGAGTTTCCAACTTTCAAAACTGAATTGTACCCACTTCATTTAATTATATGATTTGAAGTTGATAAAATTCAGTTTTGCACACACACACACACACACACACACACACACACACACACACACACACATCTGTTCAGCAGTATTTACTGAATTCAGTTCATAATTTCATGCACTAAAAACTTGAGAAATAATTCTGACCCTTTAAAAATTGAAAGTGGAGGTACAAAGACCCCCTAAAATTTTGAACTGGAGGTCAGTGGACCCTTTAGGTCTGTCGCTTTTAGGGAGCCCTGATATGTATTTATATGGTATGTTTGTGTATATCAATTGTGTTTTATTATCAAGAGGAGCAAAGCAAATTCTTCTTAATTGTAACTAAGAAGCAATAAATCTATCTTATCTTATCTTATTTTCGTTCATCTGTCCCAGTCCGTGTGTTCCCATGGTGTCCTCATAGCCTGTGTTGTCTGATCCAATCTTGGCATTGAAGTCTCCCATCAGTATGGTCATGTCCTTGACTCCTCCTCTATCTATCACTGTCTGCAGTTGTTGGTAGAAGTTATCTTTTTTCTCCTCTTCCACATCATTGGTGGGAGCATAGCACTGGATGATGTTCAGCTTGATGTCTTTTTTCTTGGTGATGAATTTGGCTGTGATGATGTGGGAGTTGACAGGTTCCCAGCCGATGAGTGCCCGCTGTGCCTCAGGTGCCAGCATCAGGGCCACACCCTCAGTGTGGGGCACCCTCAGTGTGGGGGGCTCCATCCTCTGTGTGTCCAGAGTACAGCAACTGCTCTCCTGATGGAAATCTCAGCTGTCCTGTCTGTAGCCACCTTGTCTCACTCAGTCTCAGTACTCTTATCTTGTAGTTCTTCATCTCTCCAGCTACTTGTATGGTCCTTCCTACTTCATACATTGTCCTGATGTTCCATGTGGCTACTCTCGTTGTTGTCCTGGGTGTTAGAAGGGGGGTCAGCTTTGCAGCTTCCTTTCGGCTTTCACTGCACTGCATCATAGGTCTCCGGGATGGAGACCCTTCCCCGCCCAGGTGAATGTCTTGGTTTCTTGAGGTCGATGCTTCTGTAACTTGATGTTTTTTACAGGTAGGGCTGTTCACCCTACGCAAACCTGTTTAGCCTCTTGGAGAGGTGGTCCACATTCGTCTTACCTTTACCCTTCGACCTGTCCAGCTTGGGTGACCCTGACAGGAGCATGTGCTCCCGCTGGCATAGCTCTCTGGGTCACTGAGGTACACAAGCCACTACCCCACGACAAGGGGTGGACCATGTAGGGCTTAATAAACATATGAGCATTTAAAACATTAGTGGACCTGGTGAAAAAAGCCAAATTTTGCTCCGGCACACAGCAATGTGAATAAATATTATACCGTGGCAGTGAAGGAGTTAATTACCTGCCAGTTGTCTGTAACATCCCAAATGCAGATCTGACCATCATTACAGCCAGTAACAACACTTTTCATATCTGGGGTCATCAGCAGGGCAGAGATACAGTGAGTGGGTGCCTGGCGACCCCACAACACCATAGGAACCACGATGCTGGA